>CM063509.1:122697936-122705436 GCA_032207245.1 Pardosa pseudoannulata | reverse complement strand
GTCCGGCAGTGAAAATAAACATTCCTGATTTTTCCTACAATGTATCAAGTTTGTTGCGACGAGATGATGAGTCAGGTTCCTGTATTCACGGCGTTTGTTGTTTCAATATTTGTTTTCATATTTGCAGTTATCTCATTTTGGAATTTCTTGTTTTTGGAAGCATACATAGAGGAAGTATCGGCTAAAAATTCGTCATACGAATTTTAGAAGGCCATAACAGTTCTGGGCTATTGAATCCTGGAAAGAATTTTATAGTGTTACATCATGAGGTCTTTTTTCTGCATGTTTGGAGAGTCAGAGAGCATTGACTAGCATAGTTGTTAGTAAATGCCTCTGTCTGTGCTTTTTGAAGTAAGAAACTCACCAGCGTGTCCAATGTTCATTGAGGAAATTATTATTATTATTTCTAACCAAACAGCAGTTGCTCTTATAGCATTCACCACTACCAAGCTATAGATAGTTGCTGACCATTTTATCATGGGAGTACCATATAGGCGGTCAACATTATTTCCTAGTAGGTTCATAATTTAGAAACAAGGACTTGGCAGTTAATTCCAAGCTTGAGCTGCCATCTCCAGAGGTATCAGTGAAAACTTAGGATACATTGCGATATCGAACCTATTTTATGTTCCCCCGTCACCATTAACAAACACGGTAGATCTTTAGCCTGCTTGATTCTCGAATTCACTATTCAAAAGTACAAGATAAAATCTTTGCCTATTTAACAACCACGACTCTCTCGTTGAGAAAATAAAACATTTTGACTTATTTTCTAAAAGCTCTATTGCTGAAGCCGTACGATAGCCGATTGGTTAGGGTGTTGACTTTCAGAACTGGAGTTCGTGGCTTCAAATCTAACTGTGGCATGGATGTTCGTAGCCATTTCGAATCGGCTTTAAGCTGTAGGTTCCCGTCTCATTAGCCCTCGTGTTGCAAAAAAGTAGACCGTAGCGCTCCAAACATAACCCATGCTGCTTAGAAATGAGTCAGATTTTTGTATTCAGTGAATTCGCACATGTATAGTTTTTCAGTAATTTCTTGCTTGCGAAATTATACCTAGAAGATAATACAAAATATCGGCATGATCATGATTTTGTAAATATAGAAAAAAGTGTCCGTCTTCTAATCTTAAAATGAATTTTTGGAAATGGGTGTGTGCACGAGAAGGTAAAATTAAAATATAGTAATAAATGCAAAGTCAGCAGAGATAAGACACAAATAGAAAAATATTGAGCTCAGATAACATTCAATGAACTAGTCTATAGGACATCTTCTGAGGTACAGATATCAGAAGCGAGGGTGTGACTTCGTAAATCTAGACTGCTTCGAATTCCAGAAACTTTCATTTAGCGAAAGCCGAGCATAAGCAACCCTACAGAGCAGCTCGTACGTGGCTGATGCCTATTTATTATAGTAATTAAGAGTACATAAGCCACCTTAGCATATACTCGGTACACTTGATAAGTGACCTAAAACATGGAAGTTATTCGAACAATATTGGTTTATACATCACACAATATTGGATTTAGGAATTAAGTCACAAAATTACTAGACCTCGTGAGTCTCAAAAATTCGGTCTTTGGAAAAACTAATTCTTCTTCTTCGAATTTCCAATGCTGAATAAATCTCTCGTCATCTTTAAACTTTCTAGAAAAATAAAGTTGTCTCCAACCTCCTCATAGGCCGAACGATGGCAGATTGGTTAGAGTGCTGGCCTTCGGTACCGGAGTCCGTGGGTTCGAATCTCACTATGGCATGGATGTTCGTAGCCGTTCGGAATTGGCTCTAAGCTGTAGGTTCCTGTCTCATTAGCCCTCGTGTTGCAAAAAAGTAGACCGTAACACTACAAACCAAACCAAACCAACCTCCTCACAAAATCACTTAAATCGGAGGAGGTGGGGGTGGAGATGGACACTTCTCTCTCTCTCCAGAGATTGCATGAAGTACATAGATGTACAGTTTCTAGATATTTGTTTCTTTTTATACAGTTTTTAACCACTTCCCTTACAATTTTTTTTGAAAAAATTGCAAAAAACCATCACATTTTTTATTTTATTATTAAATACAAGGAAATAAAACAAAACAAAATATGTAGGTTTTTGGTTGAATTTTTAATATTTTGCAGGCATAAAAGCACTTAAATTTAATATTTTACTATTCCGAGTTATCTCGGGCAAATGAAAAAAAGTTAAATATTTGTCTTTGTGTGATAGTTTTTGAAGCAAGGGACAACACAAAGTGATACCTGATATTCTGAACACTGATATCTGGTCTCTTTTCTTACTGACTTACCTCTGGAATATGTTTTACGAGGGCACATAGTACACTGTCTCATTGGATTTGGAATAAAATCTGGAAACTGCCTTGAGGTTAACCTGAGTGGTAAAAGACTTATATTGGGTCTTCCAGAAGTGACAGAAAACTCGTCACGATGATTTTCTTAAATAAGTTTTCTAATCAGTGGAAAACAAGTGACCAAGTGGAAAAGGACCGCAAAACCAACAAAACTTGGCAAACTACCTATCAAAGCTGAATATTTCCTTTAATTTCCTCTAGGCCGAGTAAAACTGTGATAAAACAAATCATAAGACAGATTCTGATTCGCCCGAGTTTTCTTGGGATAATAATTAACTGCAATACATGAGAACCCGAGATAACTCGGGATAATCAGGCAAGCGGTTAAGTTCCGACACCCAAAAATAGTACGGTTACTCTGAAATTTAAAATAAAATTTTATCTGACCACAATGCTTAAAATAGCTTTTAAAATTCCTTAAAAATGTTAAGTATACAGTCATTTTGTTTTGAAGAATTGTAAAAAATAAATGTTCAGCATGCCACCATTTGTCGTTGACAACATATTTGTTCCGTTTTTACAACTGTGGATAGGTGTTAACACCAATGGGAAAAAAATAAATAAATAGAGATCAATAGACGACTGAATATGAGAGGTCATTTTAGCGAATTTATGAGATTTCAGAATTCTCCTCTGAAAGGATTAAACAGGAAAATCAATAGGAAAATTACTGAATCAAAATATTTGGTCGTTATATTCGGCAATTCGTTTTATACTGATTTCGGTTTAAAGGGTTTGACCGTGTATTAGTAAAATTTAATCCTGCAAGTTTTTGTTTATCCTAAGCAGCAATAGGTAAATGAGCTGTTTTAAAAGTGAGATAAGTCCATTTCATATTATATGGAAATATTTAAGAATTTGGGTTTGGATAGTTTGAAAAATATTAGTCAATATGAATGAGCTCATTTTATGTTTCTAAAATACTAAATTAATTTAAGGGGGTGTAACGGAGTGCCTTAACGGCGTGCCTATATCAAAGACTCTGCTTTGAGAAATGCACTTCGTTTATGTGGAGACAAAGGTGTTGCCTCCCCCGGCACCACATGTCTAGACTTTTGTGTCCTACAGTAGCGAAAAAAACAGACCAGACGACCGGGTGCCCAGACTGACAGCCAGAAAGATGATCATCGGAACCACAAGGGAACGCCTGACATTGGATCTTCGCCGACACGAAATTCTAGAAACTCCCGGGTTTGCTGCCGGTGATTGTCTAGCCCAGACCAATCCAGTAGGTTGAAGTTGAGAAATGAACCAATGATGAAATTGTGAGTGAGGCCCCCTCTCTCTTAGAGGCCCCTTCTCTAAAAAAGAGACGAGATAAGATTTATTTTAAAGAAGTAGTTAGCTAGCAACCAGCTAATTCGGAGGTCGCCTTGACCAGTCTCAATATCGGAGAGTTTCCTTAGCTATAATACCACCTTGGGATCTTTTCTTTTGTGAGGTAGCTAGAGTCAGCTAATTCGGAGGTCGTCTTGACCAGTCTCTCCATCGGAGAGTTTCCTAGCGAAAATCCCACCTTGGGATACATCTCTTGCTGAGATTTATAACGATACCCTGTGCATTGGGTTTTCTTTTACTATAATCCTCTTGATTGCATATTCCTCTTAGGAACTCTAACTGTCTTTTGATATTCTTCGAAGAAACCATTTGTTATTTCAACTTACCTAGTCAAATTGAGTGTACTGTCTACTTAATTACTTCAGAGAACTTTCGTGAGAGGTACCGAATTGTTTCTTCCGTCGGATCGCCAACATTTCGGCAGAGGCATTTATTGTATGTTGTCCTACGTGTATCGAATCAGATACTTGTGATCTGAAATTTTTTTTTCGTGTATATAGAAATGATGTATATAGTAGAGGTGTAAATAAATCAATTATTCAAGAAACCCCTGATTCTTTATTGTGTCACCTAAAACAGGAACTGGATACGTTACGGGGCCAAGAGGAATTCAAAATGACAGAGTTCGACCAAAACTAATAAATATTTTTTTCTTCTGAAGACAAATCAAGTTAGGTATATGCTTCCTTATCAAAATACATTTTTTTAATAACATATTTACTTTATTATACTAATACCTGTATTTTGTCTTACACCCTAATTTTAACCCACCCACCCCTTCAATTTTTTTTCATTTTGGCAATTTTTCTATTGAATGAGTAATGCCGAATTATTTTAGGTGAGTTACTTTTATGTATTTTTTATTCAAAATTTTGATGACTGTCTATTAATGTGTTTGTCAAATAACTGGGTATAATTTTGATAATTGTAAAGTATTATCTCGAGTTAGAGTATTTAATACTTTAAAACAGCAAAAACAATTGCTAAAATATATTTTTACTTAAAATAATTGTGTTATAAAAATATTTTATATATACCTAGTTTTGTTTTTATATAAATTCTAGAGATAAAATGAACAGAAAAGCAATTAATTTGTGTGCTGCTTTCTGAAAGCATTTGAAATATATATATATATATATATATATATATATATATATATATATATATATATTTCATCCATATTTTATAAAACACCTTAACAAGGAGAAAGCTCAACAGCTAGCAGTAATAAAAATGCAGTCGGACCGACATTGAAGAGAACGTCACAAATCTAAATGAAACTTTATTACAGAGCGGCTACAACGGATATCTATTCTACTGAATGCCAGACAAAGGAAAGCCACAGAGATAATTCTGATCGAACAGAGGTGCAATCCAAGAGCGAAGACAGAAAGAATTTTCCCAGGGTAAAAAGAACTTTATAAGAGAATTAAAAGCAATATCATCAAAAACGCGAAACCATTTGCCGCCGACAGCTGGGAAACTTGCTGAATAGACAGAAAGTTTAAAGTTTTAGGATAGAAAGCTTTGGGAAGAATGTTAAGTGAAAAATTCTCCTTTGATTAAACTATTTAGAGGCTGGGAAAAAGATTTAAAGGAATTAGAATTGGAGAGAGGAGGTTTTTAAGGAAATATTACAGTTAAATAATTTTGATATATTACACACACACACACACACACACACACACACATATATATATATATATATATATACACAAATTTTATAGAAAAAGCTCAAATTTTATTTGAAAATTATTTCCTAATATATTTCAGTTTATATGTTTCATGTAACAACATTGCATGTTCTCATTAAAAGAATGTCCTTAAAAATTTAAAAATTTGAAAAGTAAGATTTAACATTTATTATATACTTAAGTTTATAATTGATAATTTTTAAAGTATTAGTGAAAATAATATAGTTTAATTATTCAGTATAATTTTTTAACTAAATATGTCGTTGCGGAAAGTGAGCTTACACCACTTTCAAATTATATTTGAAATTTCCCTAATTAAGCAAATTTATATTATCAAAATAATGAAAATATTGATTGATTTATTTGAAACTGTTTATAGATAAAAGCTTATAACAGATTTCATCCAATGCTATCGCTAACTGACTTTTGAACAAAAATAAACTTATACCACTGTCAAAGAAAACTGTTCAAATATTTATTTTCTTCTCAAATGTAATAATTTTTTGAAAAGAATTTTTAGTCTATATGATTATCTAGTTAAGCAAATTATTTTTCAGTCATATACATATTTCCAGCTAAAAAACATAAAATCTTGCAGATAGCATTACAAATGCTGTTAGTGTTCGTTGTAACCCTACTCGCTTAGGTTCTTTTCTGTCAACCATTAATCTAACGATCTCTCCGATAATGTGACTCATTTAAGAGAGCAATTTAGCAACTTTTTCCTTTTTCTCCTCTCACAGAAATATTAGAAGAACAAAAATTGTGTTGCCTTTAGTTTAGAAATACTCTAACAAGAAGGTCATTGACATTCAATTACATGGTGTCGAATTCTGATGTTCGTATCTGATCAAAGTAAACTTTAAAAATGTTCGAAGGCATATATATGTATGTAATATTAAAATCCCTTATTTACATATTTTAATATTAATTTATTAACTTTTGTTCATAAAGCACATTGGGGGTTTGAGCGATAATTCTGATTTTTCCCTCCAGACACGCTATAGACTTAATTCAGCCTCTGTCTGTTCTACTTTAGCCAATAGTTAGAGCGTTCTCTTTAAATTTGTATATTTTTTATCACGTGATCAAATGTGCTTAGTTATTATTCATAGTCTTTTTACCTGAGAAATCCCTACATGAAATGTGTGTGTAGGATCACATTGTCTATGTGCACGAGGTTGTAAAAGTGCCTGCCTGTTGTATGGATTTCATGTATCTCAAGAGAAATAAAATGTGTTGTGTTTTCAATGTATCTTGCCCGTATTACACGTATGTAATCTAACAAAATTATTACCCCTAAAATAGATAGCTAAAATTTCCCTCTTCTCATTTTTGATACCAAATTCTCTATTCCTAAAATGTTATATAAAGGAGTGTAATCTGACTTTACTCATACCTAATAAAAAATACTGGAATAAATGCTAATTATCTGTCCATTGATCACATTTTTCAGCTATCTCATTAAAATGGTATCGCTTCTCCAATAGTTTAATTTTTACCTGTGTAGTTTTCTAGCTAGATTAAATGACTAAGACTCAATTTTGACTTAGTTATGAGCCATTGAACGTCTCATGGAAACAGCATATTCACTTCATTGATTCACTCGATCTGGGGTTCGACATCGTTAAAAGATGTATTATTCTTGGGGTATATTATACAGAGGAGTTGAAATGCACAGACGGTCAGTTGACATCAGCTTTTCGATCTTCAATAAATGTGAAGAGGCGGAAAGCTGGTTTATTTATATATTTTTATTTTTTAATGTCTTTACGACTGAAAATTAAATAAGATTTCTTTTGCTCATGTCCGGATGATTTAAATAAAATGAGCTAATTCTCCAGCAATGGAAGAATATTCTCACTGATTAAATATTTATAAATATATTGCAACGGTGTGCCTTAACTGCGTTTTTTCTTCACAAAGACTTTGTTTCACAAAAGAGGTTGAGAAATTGGCTTCGCTTATGTGGAGACAAAGGCATTGTTTTCCCCAGCACCACAATGTCTAGACTTTTGTATCCTACAGTAGCGAAACAACAGAGCAGACACCCGGTCAGACTGACAGTCAGAAAGATGATCGTCGAAACCACAAATTTCCAAAGTTAGTGCCG
>CM063509.1:122677936-122692936 GCA_032207245.1 Pardosa pseudoannulata | reverse complement strand
TTCTTGAACGATGCGTAAACACACAAACATACAGAACTAAAATCTACAAAATCTTCATTTTTAATACTTCTAGATGTTGTTCTAATTCTATAAATAAATAAATAGTTGAATATTAGAATATATATCTTTTCTATGCCCAAAAATTACCGATATTTCTTAAATGCTTGCATTGAAACTTTTCAATCTAGCTATACTGTGCGAGGTCACCCAAATATAAGGTAAAACAAAGATATGTAAATGAACAAATTTATATTTTTTAAAAACCATTAAATTTAAAGTAAAAATAATATTTTAAATGTAATAATTTAGAATCACATAAATTTTTAAAAATATAAAAAAAATCCAATGATTTTTAAACGAATTTTTTTTTTTAAATTATGCAATGGTTAACAGGTTGGATATCAAATCTAAAGAGTTATTTTAAATCTTTAGGTAGACACGAATGAAAATTGTAAGACCTAAGTGTTGATGCGTAGTGTAAAAACAACAAGAGTTGTGCAAAAGCTAAATAAACTACTGTGATAAAAAACCAAATGTTTATTTGTTGAACTGTACACACAAAACATTCTTGGTTTGAACATGTATGTATTGAAAAAAACCAAAAAACAGTCACTAATTATCACCATAATAATCGTGTCACCAACTTAAGAAATAAAGTGCAGATTTGAAATAAAAAAAACTTTGAACCACTTGTAGAAAACCATCTTCCCAGGGTCGCAGACAGAAATTATGTTCGGAGGCGGAGCAAGGGAAAAGACATTGTTTTTTGTGAATGATACTTGAGGAAAACTATAGGTTTTCTTATGCATGTATACCCCTAATGAGTACCATAGCACAATGTGGTTTTAAAGTAACAAAATTATTAAAAAATGACATAATGAACAAATTTAAAGCTTAGAATTTGTAATGATGTATCTACACTCACAATGAATTTAATAGTAAAATTAACATTAAAAACCGTTTTCATATTTATTCCTTTAAATTTCTCTCTCATTTAGCTAAATACCAAAATCTAGTCCAATGTAACAAGTTGAAGCTATTTTAGAGCCTGCATCAAAATGCTCACCATGGAGCACCTCAGACGATATACAATAGATTATGGAAAATGATCTTGAGACGAATGGCCATAGGGGATTGGGGTAAAGATAGATAAAGCCCCAAGACATATATGGCCGAAGCGGTCTCTTTCTGAGAACACTGTTGTCTGTGCACAGTTAGGCAGATGAAACACCCACACATGTGGTCAATTTTCTTTCCTCAAAACTGTATTTTAGAATTTCGGAATTGCGGGGAGGGACCGGTCTCCTAAATCCCCTCTCTTGCCTAAGACCTTGCATCTTCCCTGTATTGTCTTTGATTGATTCTGGCAGGTACAAAACTATCAGCACTTGAAAAATTAAGGAAATTCCAGGTTGAATGCTGTAGCACACTGCTTATATGCCAAAAGCCAACTGCCACCTCCTTCAGTATTAGACTGTACGTGGCGCCTTAGCTTACAGCCTTATCCCCGTCTTGAGAGTGCAAGTTTCTTCAGGATGCCCATCAGAAAATGATATTTACGTTATAGGGGAAATTACAATATCTCACAGGATTGTTAATTGAACTCCCTGGGACAAGCTCTCTAGTTCAGATGTTCCTAGTTATGGTATTTTCAATAAACTAATGAAATCCTGTTGGCATGAAAGGAGAAAAGTATGTTAAAATAGGGAATAGCGTAGTAATATGAAAAATGTTTGGGCAAGAGAATAGTCGTACGATACAGTAAAAGATTAAAAACCAGCTTTACAAATTAAAGATACCTTTCCATAGTAAAGTAGCTGGGGGAACAGTCGCTATGAATACAACAGAATTTATTTATTTATTTATTTATTTATTCATTATCATGAGAAATAAGTTAATTGTCAAGAGGAACAACTAGACACTGTGCAAGCACAGACAAAGAGGGAAGCTTGGTTGGGAACCAATTGCGATTTTCTCGACCAATCAAATTTCAGAGGCGAACCTATGACAATCTTAGGATTTGACCCTCCAAACTAGCCCTAGAAGACGCAAATTATAATATACTGCTCTCTTGCAACTTATATCGTCAAGCAGCTCTAGCAGGGCCAGTCCCTATACTCCACAGAAATTATCATATTTTGTATACTGCGACATCTGGTGGGAAACTTACAATATTTTTTTTTATCTATGTGAAAATATATACAACAAATATCAGCTTAATTATTTTTACATAATCTTAAATTACGAATTTTCATTTACAGTACTTGTTGGTTTATTAAGGTACTGAATTTTTGCGCTAAACACCTTCTAATAAATTTTAGAAAAACTCTATTTTTTGCTAAAACTTCATACCATGACAATCGTGTTAAAATGATTTTTAGAATTTAAAGAAATTTTAACTACATATTTTAAGGGGTCTCGAGACTGTTAAATATAAGAATTTCATAATTTTGTTACTATTGTTCGACTTTCCATAGCATTTTTTTTTAAATTTCACACTAAAATGTCTGAAAAAAAAATTATTTTTGTAGAATTCTGTTATATATCTATTTTATAAACTAACCTTATATATTTATATAAATAATAAAAACTATATCCCTTATATAATAATAGCCTAAGATGTCTGTAAATCTGTCTATCTGTCCGTCTTTGTGTATTGCAAGGTAAAAATGAGAGATAGTCTTTGCTCGCAAAATAACCGAAATATTTTACATATACAATACAAATTCTTTCCTAATTATTATTGGTAATAATACATATATTAACAATACATACAATTTAAAATTCATGCATAAATTATTTGAGTAAATTAGGATGGAAATTTAAAAAATTTAAGAAAATAGCCAAAGATTTTGTTATTAAAAACTATATTTTAGGTATTTAATTATAAAAAATAAAGTAAAAGTGGTATAATTTGTAAAATAGTTGGGTATATGTATATATATAATGTGTGTATTTATGTGTATTACATTTATACATATCTATATATAAATATAAATACACACACGTATATATATATATATATATATATATATATATATATATATATATATATATATTATAAGAAAAATAACAATAAAGATAAGAATAGTTTGTACAAAATTAAAATATACGAAATCTGTGAAACAGCATTAAAATATGCAAATTGTATATGAGCGTGACAAATAATGCAATTAATTTAATTCCATACAACTTTCGTTCTATTTGAGCTGTGATTAAAGCAATGGTTTCAAAAGAAATTAAAATTTCTACATTTTAATGTTACGAAAAAAAATTATCTTCAGTTTTAAAAATAAATTAATTATAAATGTATATTTTATTTTGCTATATGATTTCTTTTAAATTACATCAAGACATGTACTATAGCTTAAATATTCACTGAAGTAGTGAAACTATAAACTATATAAATGTTTGCAGTTTAATGTTACAAAAAAAATTATCTTCAATTTTAAAAATAAATTATTTTGAGATGCTTTAATTATAAATTTAAATTTTATTTTGTTATACGATTTCTTTTAAATTACATCAAGACATGTGACAGTTTAAAGATTCCCTGAAGTAGTGAAATTATAAACTATATAAATGTTTGCAATTTAATGCTACAAAAAAATTATCTCCAATTTTATAAATAAATTGTTTTGAGATGCTTTAATTATAAATTTAAATTTTGTTTTGTTATATGATTTCTTTTAAATTACATCAAGACATGCACTATAGTTTAAAGATTCACTGAAGGAGTGATAATATAAACTATATAAATGTTTGCAATTTAATGTTACAAAAAAAATTATCTTCAATTTTAAAAATAAATTGTTTTGAGGTGCTTTAATTATAAATGTAAATTTGATCTTGTTATATGATTTTTTTAAAATTACATCAAGATATGTACTATAGTTTAAATATTCACTGAAACTATAAACTATATAAATGTTTGCAGTTTAATGTTACAAAAAAAGTTATCTTCAATTTTAAAAATAAATCATTTTAAGGTGCTTAAATTATACATTTATATTTTATTTTGATATATGATTTCTTTTAAATTACATCAAGACATGTACTATAGTTTAAATATTCACTGAAGTAGTGAAACTATAAACTATATAAATGTTTACAGTTTAATGTTACAAAAAAAAATTATCTTCAATTTTAAAAATAAATTATTTTGAGGTGCTTTAATTATAAATGTCAATTTTATTTTGTTATATAATTTCCTTTAAATTACATCAAGATATGTATCATACTTTAAATATTCACTGAAGTAGTGATATATCTATAAATCAACGATAAAGATTATGTGATTCACAACACGATATAAAAATGGAAAACTTAGGAATGACCCGGACGTGATTTGAACACGCAACCTTCTGATCTGGAGTCAGACGCGCTACCGTTGCGCCACCGGGCCTTCGCTGACAATCGATGTATATCAGATATTGTCCGCTACAGGTGAAAATTATTCTGTCACCATTAAATTGTCAGAGTTGTATTCTCTATTAATTCTTGAAATATTCTCAAACAAATCTTTCAATCCGTCAAGATTTATATAAAAAAAAGTATAATTTTGAGAAAAACTATCATAGTTCAAGCATGAATAATTTCTTACGACACTTTTAGCGATTTAAAAAAAAAATTACAGCAAAGTTAGCAAATATCGAGAATAAGAATTATACAACGTTACCAAAATGTGATAGTGATATAATTTTATTATATTTTTAGAAAGTAATTAGAAAATTAATAAGATTACTGTCATATTTATTTATTACGATAATTTTTAATGAAAGTAAATAAATATAAAAAATGTACAAGATATCAGTATTTGATTATAATGTACATGCAAGCATTTAAAAAATGTATTTTGTTTACTGTAAAACTAAAAAGACTTCTACATTTTGAAGTAATAATTGTGTTTAAAACTTTAAATAAGTAAATACGTTTGAATAGGAGAGATTCTAACAGCTATCATCCAAAATTGTAGAATAAATTAAAAGTGTTATTTTAAATATAATATAGACTGTATGGAAATTCTATAGTGGAGAACACTTTCTCGTTAATATCAAATAAATTAAATAAATAGTATAAATTTAATTTTATTTACTACGTAATGTCAAGATAATTTATATTTCCCTTAAATTTTTTCAATTTGTAGAAATACTTATAAACTTCGTATAAAAAACTTTTTTGTCGCTTTTATTACAAATTTCTGATTTAAGATTCATTTTTTTCATCCTTAGTTGTATGCTTCACCTGCATACAAATAAATAATTGTAAATTAAGCTCACATAAAAATAAACTTTGAAAGACTATTTATTTTTAATTTAAGATGCATAAGTTTAAATGCGAGATAAAAATAGAAAAAAGGATAAATTCAGGCTAAAGCTATTTTAATGTAAAAAGTAAGAAAATAATATAATTTTCAAAATGAAAAAAGTAGAAATTAAAGTAATATTCGCTTTTTAGTGCTGCCATCTATTGGTACAGAATTGAGCTATAGTATGTTCCGAAAGTTTAATTGTCAATCCATATTTATAGCTTCGAAGCCAATTTTTTTATTGAATTTTTTTTATTCAGTAAAAAATCTCAATTAATAGGGATTTTGTTAATACTCTTACGATAGTTTTATATGCTAAAAACTTATTACAGAGTCATTATATAAGGAAAAGAAAGCATTTTGCACCGGTAAATATTTTCCATAAATATTAGTACTACAATTTTCTAGATAATTTATTTATTTTAAACCAAAAAAATTTGAAATTAAAAATTTGGCCGTTTTCCAGTTTGGGGGGGGGGCAGATCAGTGGGCATACGAAGTGTGGGCGATATCGCTAAATTCTACAACTCAGTTTTTGGCATACTTAGCTCTTCTTTTCGGATCTTCCGCCCCCCCCAAAAAAAGATGGGGTTGTCAATCAGCGCCTTTATTTTAGGGTATTGGGGGAAATAAGAAGTGATTAGAATACCTTACCGTTATTGGTTCTTGTAACCAACAACACTTCAAGACCGCTGAATTTGTATTTTCCAGCGTCCATTTTACATCTTTGTTCATTTTGATCGTGCCCTTGTAATTTTTTATATGCGATTTTAAAAGCATATTTTGAATAATAAAAGGTTTGAAATGTCGTTATTAAGGTTTTAATGTATTTAAGCTTGTTTTTGTACTGTCAAATATTAGTAAATAAGTTGTATCCTCCAAATGGGATACCTAATTTAGGTAAATGCAATGTTTATTCAATTTCACATTTATATTTTTAAAACCTTTTTATTCAAATTGTATCTAATTTTAATACCAAACAGAGTAGAAATATTTTAAAATATTATTTTATAGTATATAACACTGTTTTTTAAATTATATTATTTCTCCAATTGTTAATAGTGAGGTCAAGTGGGTCTTTATCTCCCTTGGATAAGAAAAATAATTTATCCCCCTCATTTTCTTTAGAATTTTAAATAACTTCTTTAAAACAATTTCTCCATTGTTTTCTTTCCGGTTTTAAGCTAAATTTCTAAAAGCAATTTGCAACATATTTTATTACTTTTATGTAATGTATATTATCGTTTAACACATAAGAGTTGTATACATAATTAAAAAAATGATAATTTGTTAACTGTCTACAATTTTTTCTAAGAAGTTCATTGCTGAAGTGTTCGTAATCATAATGTTTTTTAAAGTGATCGGAGCGGTGTTGTACTCCACGTTTCAACACTTTCAATGCATTTCTCATTTCAGCACTTATAAGAGGTGTCTTGATATCAAGAGATTATTCATCTGACTCATCAGTTCCATCATTCGTCTATTTTCCTATGACAATCTGACAGACTTCAGATTCTGTTAATGTGGAAGCTACTGGAATGTGTCTCCGTATTTTCATTTTGTTTATTTCTTCTAGAAAGATCATCATGAGTTTTCAAAATTTTGCACAATAGAGGCTGAGAAATGTTGCGCTGACTCAATTTTGGTAAACAGTCATTACGACATTAAAATTTTGATCTTTTGTTTTAATGTTAAATCATATCGCTTTCTGGCTTCCATATCGACAAGCTGCATGTAAGCGAACAAAATTCCGGGGATATAAAATTTCATAGCAAATGGTGTAAGATCTGGCGAACGTGGCGGCCATAGAACCGAACCCTCCACGTCCGATCCAGAGGCCGGGGTATTTATATCCAGCCAACTACGTACATTAGCACAGAAATGGGCAGGAGCCCCATCATGCTGGAACCAAAGTCCCTGTACTGCCGCTAATGGTATCTCATCGTGGAACTCGATTAAGACATTGAGAAACACCAAGTACGACTATCCCGAGAGTCGTTCGGGCAACAGATTTTGGTCCTGACAGTCGATCCCTGAGTATGTCGGCCCACACGTTAAGAGAACAACGTTCCTGATGTTTCTGCGCCCGAGTCCATGCGGATTGTCCTGGAACCACATATGGCTGTTGTGATGGTTGAATATCCATTTTAAACATTATCATCTGGAAAGATATGCAAATACTGTTGTTCATATGTCGTCCAATAAAGTGTTTTATCTTATACTGGCAGTGATGTCATACTTTTTCGTATTTTTCTCGTAAACTATGGATCTTACAGGAACGATTCTTTGGGCAGTTTTTATGTACTCCCAACGAGGAATCTAGCTGTGCAGAGTTTATGCGGTCTTTTGGAGATACTCTGTATATGTATATATATATATATATATACATATATATATACATATATATATATACATATATATATATATACATATATATATACATATATATATATACATATATATATATATATATATACATGCATATATATATATACATATATATACATATATATATACATATATATATATATATATATATATGTATATATATATTGTATATATATATATATATATATATATATATATATGTATATATATATATATATATATATTTTTATATATGTATATATATATGTATATATATAGTATATATATATATATATATATATATGTATATATATATATATATATATATATATATATGTATATATATATATATATATATATATATATATATATATATATATATATATATATATATATATATATATATATATATATATATATATATATATATATATATATATATATATATATATATATACATACAGATGCGGTAGTAGCCAGCCCTGGAACTTTCTGATAGCACCAAGTACATTTACGTAATTCTTTCTTCGTTGAATAGAATTACAATGAACTGTATGTTAATATCTAGTTACACACGAAATAAATACTATATGGATATAATGCATATATAATATATACTATATTAACTTGAGGATTTTTAAATACTACATATTAAAATGTGTTCCTGTTTGTCTGTACCTAACCTTAATTCCTTGAAAACGATAATTTGGAACAAAGATTTGAAAAATTCCAGGGAACTTATATCACCAACTGATATTCATTCCATTATTGATTTTAGTTCGTCTCTAAATAATTTTTTATTCTTGGAATTTATTAATATTAATTCAAATAAACTAGTTATATTTAATTTTATTCTTTTATACAATTATAAAATAACTAGTGTTATAAAATCTTTAACTATATTCCTTAACCTTTAAAAAGCTATTTTTTATTAAAATTTACCATTTTCTCACGTTAAGTTTTACATTAGAAGTGTATAAACCTCAGAAATCTATTTTATAAAGCACAAAAGTTCAGTTACCTTAAGCGACTAAAATGACAAAATTTTTGTTCTTAGTTAACTTTGCATACTGATTCGTACTGGTACCTTTATCCTACCTGATAAAATTTACAAAAACGGGCCAATAATAAAAATTACTCGCAATTATTAAAATTTCTTGCTAGCCTTTTGTGTGGCCCTCATCACAAAGAACTATCAGAGACAAAACGAGCCAGTTATATACATTTGACTATTTTTTTAAACTTAAAAACATAGGATTTAGAACGAAATTAAGTATAATTTAACATTAACATTTAATATTAATCTAGCATTAGAAATTATCTAAAAGTTAATGTACAATCCTGTGCACAATGTTTAAATGTTTAATTAAGATTGAGTTATAGAAAAGATTCTTGCATAATTTTTTTTTTTTTTTTAGTAATATAAGTAAGTAACAAGAACTGAGTTATGTTCATCTAATGGTGATGAAATAAGATGATCAAATTTAGTGAGAATTCTACGAGAATGAGAGTTATTTTTCAGTACATTACCAATAACAGAACTTTAGAATTTGTTCTATTAAAATACTATAGCAATACAAACTTTTGTGAAAGAAAGAGGAAAATCATAGTTAGTTTAAAATATTCCCGGCGTTTTACATTTAACCTGCTAGTTATACGACCTACCCGTAGTTACACGAGAGAATGCACTGGCCTCGGATGCTCCGTGCAACTTTTCTCAGTCAAATACTAACAAAATTGCTTTCAATTATGAACAGAAAATTTATATCATCAACCATACTTTATTAAAAGTTTAAAATATATTTCAGATTATTTGAAAATATTAGTTTTTAAAAGTAGTTTGGACTATAGATTTTTTTTTATTAGTACTTCGAAACACAAACATAAGACACATACAAGTGTAAAACTTAAATCACATCTTTTCATTTCATCTTTATATTTTATCATTTTAATCAAACCAACGATGTATTTTTGGCAGCATCTCTCTTCCAACTTCAAACACGAAATAAAAATGCAAAAGTGTATGAGTGTGCACTACGTCTCTGGCGCCCGAATAAATTAAAACTATCACTTTCTGAGAAAAAACATTCAGAGAAAATTGCAGAAATGCGTGTTATTAAGGTCTAGAAGACCTAAAAGAGCTATTAAAAATTTTGTAAGTTTATTTCTATTGGGTGTTTTTGTGTGGTACATTTTTATAACATTCGAGGCTCAGAGATCCAGCGTGCGTCCTCGCGGCTCAAATCTTTTGCCACATATTTAACGTCTAAATGCTTCTCGTTTCATGACGATTGTAATAAAGAAAATAAAGTTCCTAACAATTAAAAAATAATATAATACTAGCTTCTTCGCACCCAGCCTTCGATCTGGGTATTAAATATTGTATATTAAGGTTTAGAACCACTATAAAAGATAAGAGTATTAATAGAATTTTTGAATGAATCTCGTGCAGCAAATTGTTGACAAATATGATAGTGCAACACACAATTCCAACTATAAATTTGTACGAAAATAGTATTACCACAGAGTACCACGCAGTAATGATGCTATATATATATATATATATATATATATATATATATATATATATATATACATATATAAATACATATATATACATTACATATATATATATATATATATATATATATATATATATATATATATATATATATATTATATATATATTATATATATATATATATATATATATATATGTATGTATGCATGCAATGTCTTTAATGTGAAAATGTATTTCAAATAATTTTTATTCCTTAAATTTTATTTTTATATAAATTTTCATAGCGTACTTAAGATGCAAATAATTTTTTTTATTACATACCCGATTTTACGGCTCCTCTTTTAAGTGCATAATATAGAGGTTTCTTTTACGATGTACTGGTGCAGAAAGAAATAGTCAAAATGAATTTGTTGGATTAAGTTTTATAACTAATACAATCTATATCACGTAGGTTTAATTTACAAAAGACGAGATCCTTATGTTAGTTACTTTATGTTGCAGAACAGTTTGGTTACTTATAGAAATTGGGGCGTTATTAAATGCTTAAGTCAAATTTTGTTTATATTTTGAAAAATCGTAAAACAATATGTTGTTGCATTTGAATATTACTTGCATAGACTGCCTTTAAACGTGATAGATTGGGAGGAAGAAGTTTTAATCTTGGCAGTGAACATGTGACGATATCAAATAATTTGGAAACTAAAACAAACTGTATGTATTTATATAAACAAACCATACATAAAAAAGACACTGTTTTATACATAGAGATAATATATATATATATATAATATATATATATATATATAGATAGATAGATACATTAAATAGTACAGATGGAGTATAGTTTCTTACTGGCGGATTTGTAGTTTTAGCGCTTTCTTATATTGCAAAAATTAATTTCTGATATAATACTCGTTATAAATTTGCTTTCAACTTTCTAATTTCTTATAAATTTAAAAATTTTATTTTTAGCCCTTACATATTTTATTATTTCTTTTGTGATCATTTTACATTCAGCGTATTTTCGGCTGCTATTTTGCCAACGTTTTGGTCGCCAACGGTAAAACAGTTGGATGACGACTGTTATCGCATCTGTTCCTAGTTAGCCTAAACTTCAGTTAGATTAAAGAATAGTTGTGTAAAATAATAATTAAAAAGAAAACAGAATAAGTGTACCGTAAGTATTCATTAAATAAAACAGCAATAGGTCATAAATTCAATGTGAATCAATCTAATGAAGCTATTATATATATCAAAAATAGCCGTGTTCTATTAAATTAACTTAAATTTTACAGTTACCAAATCGTGAATAAAACTAATTTTTTTAGTCCTTTGCCTATTGAGGATTTTTTTATTAATGTTTTAAATATAAACAAACTAAATTTTAAATATCCAAACATATTAAATGAGATGTTTTCATTTTAAAAATGACAGCTATAAAGTATAAACAAAATAAACAAAATACGTCGAGCTTATAGTTAATGAAAATGTCTTTAAAATATTTAAGCACTAAAATGTAGTGGAATTTTAATTTGTGGACATAAACCATTATGGCATCATGTTAATTTTTTTCACTTTTAACTAAAATTCATTCAATACGTTTAATTGGAGTTATTCTTCAAGTGAAAATGCATTATTACGATCTTTTTGAAATTTAGGATAGCTAAAATTTAAATGTATTGTAGAAATTTAACTGTACTTAGAAGTTAAAAGCGAGTTTGGAAAAAACAAAACAAAACTTTAAAAATCATCGATTATTTAGAAAAATGGCATTTGTAAGAGATGGTGCTGCCATCTAGAGTCATGTCTCTATACTATAATTTGAGAATACTTGAGAATACATTTCTTTATCTTTCAAATCTTACTTGAGGATTAAGGTAAACTGCTGTTTTTCTCCTTAATTTACATAAGTAAAAACTGAAATAAAGTCTGAGATTTTTATTTCCAGAATATTAATTTACACGTAAAAGAATTGAAATAATTGACATATTTATAACCATTAATGAGATTCATAACTTTCAATAACAGTACAAAAATGAAATATTTCGGAATTTTTCAACAGTAGATTAAAAAAAAAATTAAAATATACATTGAACTGCAATTTCAAACCCAGTCATTTTGACTGGTTTGGTAAATTTAGTGTTAAAAAAATAAATCATAATAAGAAATTGTAGGAAATATGAATTTATCCAAATATTAAATTGATTTAAAAAATTTAAATATTTTGTAAATTGTGTTCAATTGTGTATTTTAAAATTGAATTTAACATTATCTGCACCTGAAGAACTGAAAGTTATAAAATTTTTCGTTGGATCGTACACTTCTTATGTTTTATCCTGTATATAAAATTTTAAATTATTACAAAAATCAATTAGTACTTTTCTCCTCAAAAATAGTTTTTTAATTCTCAATGTTCATCCATAAATTAATAATAGTTAATTATTATAAATTTGTAATAGTTAATTATTAACTACAACAATCTAAGAAGTGATAATAAAAACAATAATTCAAGAACAAAATTCGTTTAAATGTTTATTTTGTAAATAAAAACAAAACTTACAAATTAGCAATAGTAACAAATTATGTTAATAAAAAATAACTAATGCCAAACTTATTTCCTAAACAATTTAAAAAAAAAGACATTTTTATGTGAGGAAAGTTATAATTTTTCCATTAAAATTATTTTTTTGTCCACTCTAAAGGGCTCGCACCCTTTTTAATTTCTGAAAAAAATGTTTAGAATTTTCCAAATTATTTATTTAGAAAAATGAATTTTTGATGAACTTCTATACAGTTTAGCTCAATTTTCATTATATATTTTAAACAGTTTATTTTAAATGAACCGTAACTAAGGCAACAAATAATTTATCTAAAAATAAAATTGTTTAAAACTTCTTTTGAATTTTTCTTCTTGCGCTCATAAAAATTTAAGTAAATCATTAAAAATGCTTTGTTTTAATGCTTCGAATTTTTACTAATTTCATTTTGAAGTTATATTGTTGCCATCACATATAAAAAAGGATTTAGTAGACCTTGGCGAAACCCATAGTATTATACCTCTCTAAGTTCAATCCTCTATGAAAATTTCAATTCTAAGAAAATTTATCTTAAATATAATTTTGTCAATATTTTATGATCAGTACAGAGAGTATTTTGTTTCATGATAAAATTAATATTTATTAAAGTATTTGTCTACGTTGAAAACATCATTTTTTTTTTCCAAAAATCATAATTTTTTTTAATTTCCCTATTAAAACATTTCAACTTTTAGGCTTCTAAATCTGTTTTTGTTTTGTCTCTACTGCATTTTAAAGAAAAGTTACAGCTCTTTAAACATCAGTGACAGCTATCAAAACAAAACTGAAGTATCACCTCCGGAACAGGAAGTTGTGATTTAAAGCCTTTTTTGGACAAAACATTTAAAATTTTCATGAAGATTAGTTTAAACATTTTTTTAGTATTTTTAATAATTAGCAACTTGGCAATTAGAAAGTTTTGAAGCAAGAAGGAGTGGGGAGTTTTTAAACATGTATTTTAATCTTTTAATAGCTAAATTTGCTTTCATAACCTTCAAATGCATTTTTCTCAGAACGGTATTTTTAATAAAATGTAGAAACTTAAAATGTGATTTCTCAAAAAGTTCTTAAAATATTTTGTTGAAAATTATTATGAATGCTTTTGATAGCATTTACCAGTGAATGACCTAAAAGCTTTAAATTTGAATAATTTTTAATGATGTTACACTCATAGTTAGATATGAAGATAATGAAAATTCATTAAAAATTCAATGTTTATGAAGGACCAAAATTTTTTACCAAATGTAAATTAAGCAAAGATTTTAGGTGATTCACTAGTCCAGTGTATAAGAAATGTGTTGCGTCAAAAAATATTGAAATAATTTAATTTATTAAGAAATTATACCTTTTGAAAAAACCCAATTTTTTTACTAAATTTTCTTTCTTTATTAGAATTTTTATAAAAACTTCTCGACTAATAAATTTTATAAGTGCAATTCTCTATGGTAATATAAAAAATAAATCTAAAAATCTAAAAACATGAACTAATTTCTATGTTTAAAGAAAAAAGTTCTACGAACGTAGACGGATACTTTAAAATTCCTGCTAATGAATTTTAAATATTTGTAATAAATACTAATCTAAATTATCACTAATTAAATAACTAGTTAAATAATATTGATTTTAAATCCCTGTTAATTAACATAAGATTAATTTCAATATTATTGAGTACAGGGCAGTAACTAGGACGGGGCAAAGGTGGCATTTGTCACTAGTGCATCAGTCATAGGGGGAGCAGTACCATGAGGAAAATGGGGTCCGAATGAAGACGATTCGCCCCAAGTAGAAATAAGGAAAAGTTGAAAAATAATTTTTTATTATTATAGAATAAGATATTATTTTTAAAATCTAATGTGTTTAAAAATTGCTGTTTTATGAATGTTCTTATTTTTTAAAATGCTCCTAGAGACTAAACTTGTTATAGATTCTTACAAAATATTTACCAAACACTCTTAATATGCCTTTATATAAATCCGGGTATTCGTTTTAAATTTTAAAAAAGTTTCTAAAGTTATTAAAACTAAATTTAAATTTAGAAAATCATCAATTTTTCATGAAAATTCAACGTACAAATTAAAAAATATTCCTCTTAAATAAACTATTCAGTTTATCAGCAAAATAATACCCTAGAGTTTTCGAAAATATTTTTAAGTATTAGTAAAATAAATATAGAAGAAAAAATTAAAAATTAATATACTAGGAACTTTTAAGAATTAAAAAATTATTTT
>CM063509.1:122650436-122672936 GCA_032207245.1 Pardosa pseudoannulata | reverse complement strand
AATATTTTTTATTGCTATCTAAAATGCTTGAAATTTTCTGCATTTGCAATCTATACATAGTTAAGTATTTTCTTTAATTTATTTTGAAAAAAATACTTCTTTACATAAAATAGAAAAAAAACAATTGTTTATAAAATTTGACAAATTTTCTATATCACTTAGACCAATCCGTAAGCCTGCAGCACCATAGCTTCCACAAACTTTTTTTTAGTTGCTCTCGCTGTCGTGCGAATCACGATAAATATTTAAGTTTTCAATAGCATCTTTTTTTTACATTTAGTAATATAAAGACATATATTTGTTTTTGTGGGAAAGATATTATTTGCTTATGTATTTGTTAGTTTAAATAGGTCTGCCAAGACCTAGTACAGAATTTTAAATTAACTTGTAAAGAATCTTCATGCCAATGAAATATAAAGCATAGAAATCACAACTTGTTGTCCTGTTAATTATTTATTTTCCGTTAGAATACAATCAACAATATTTATACTTTAAAACTTTTTTCTTGTACAGTCAGTACCGGCTATATGGTCACCTGCTTATAAGGTCACCCCGGTTATATGGTCAGTTTTCCATCTAACTTAATAGGAAACATGTGTTAAAGTGCACCCTTATACAGTCATTTTCTTTTTCTTGTTACCGGTTATATGCTCAGTTCCATGTTTTCAACAAATTTCCGTTTTTTTTTTTTTTTTTTTTTTTTTGTTTTTGTTTTTTAAAGTCAGTGCGAAATTGGAAAGGACTTGAATTCAAGCCTTTATTTCTCTCCCTTTCCCCCTTTCTTGTTTGTGTAGACATCACCTTTCTCAGTTCTTGCCCCCTGACAAGAGGTGGACATCTGTCTGTTTATTGGTTGAAGTTATCTCTCCCTACTTAGGTTGAAATTGAGAAGAAACAAGTAAAGGAGAATTTTGTTGCATTTGGATCAAACGTCACGTATAAGTACGTTCATTTTTTAAATTATGGCTTCAAAAAGAAAGAATTTATCATTTGCTGCCAAAAATGAATTGATTGAAAATTTTAAAGAATTTAATCTTTTAAAGTCTACTTTCGCCAAAGCGAATTTGATTACCCGGACGACATTAAACAACATTTTAGCTGCCAAACTTTCTTCCTCAAGTGTTGAAATCGGTGACCAAGAAAGAAAATGTCAGTGCTTGTCACGTTATTGGAATGTAGATAAGGATATTCTGTTATGGATTAAAAATGCACAATGTGAAGACTCCCCTTTGTCCGAGCACGCGCCAAAACAGCTGATCAGATCCCACCTGTTTACCAGGACAATAGCGTGGAGTCGCAGTGTCTGGGATCTTGACAATCGGATTGAATAGACGATACGCCCCCTGATGGATCTCGTTAATGAATGCTCGGGAATTCCGGAAAGGGACAGCCAGCGAATGAGAATTCAGCTAAAAAATTTAACTGTAACTTTAGCTGGAGTTCTCAAGTAACTGGGATCTGAACTGACCCTAAAAACAGTTGGCGGGACCGTAACTGACCCCCCGGTATAAAAAGCCTACAATTTTGAGACTCAGGACTTTACCAATAATAGCAAACTCAGTACTAGAGGGCTTGGCCCAGGGAGTTCTGTTGACAAAATTTCCTGTGTGATCCTGTGTGACTCAGGGCTTTTCGACATTTTTTTTACGGAGGTGTTTGACCTCGTGGAGGCTTTCGCGTTTTTTTACAGGAGCCAGCTTTCTAGTTAGGGAGATTCGTAAAATCCGCTCATATAGGGAGCGGCAGGGTCTCTGATACCGAACGGGGATAAATTGGTTTTGATTGCACCCTGAATAGCCTCCCCACTTGTACAAGATTATTAAATCTCCTTTTCTTTCGACTGTGATCGTCGTGAGGAAGTTATTCCGGCAACCATCGTTTTCAGTTCTACATGATTTGGGAATTAACATCCCCTTGTAAATAGCCGTAGTTAATCAAGAATAAAAGTAAATTTCCAATTATATCTTGATTGTGATCCATTCTTCACGTTACCTCTCACTCGAGAATATTGAAGTCGTCACAACGGTATATGCACAATAGGGTTTTATTATTCCGCATATATGGTCACCCCGATTATATGGTCTGATTTTTCCATATAACCGATACAGACTGTATATCATGTGTCTTATTGCATGTTATACCCCACAATTAATTTACCTTAAAATATTTATTTCTCGCCCATCTAAAGTATAAAAAGATTGGGTTTTTCTATTCTGTCACGTAATTGTTCGAAAAAGAGACAAAGAAAGTGTGTTTACTCATGTAATACCACGTAAGGAGTGTGAAGAAAAAACAACAGGTATAATTCAAATCAATTTTATTCAAAAATATAAATACTGGACGGCATTTTTACAAACGGAAAATATATCATCACATTATTCACAAAACAAGTTAGGATGATGCAGTACAAAATAAGTACACAAAAAGAAATAAATAAGGCCACATGAATGCAACACAAATTCAGAAAGTTGAAGTCTCATACAGTTCCACATCTATTAAGTACACTGCTACTTAAAGGTTTTTCTTTTAATAAAGAATAGAGGTTTATAAAAACTTTTTTAAAAATCCTCACTTTAAAAGAAACAATGATAGAGATTTATATCTAATAAAAGAAGTTTAGAAATCAATCTTTTTAACATATCTTAACTACACCTACATTTAAAAATTCAAGCATGTGAACTTATTTTAACCAATTATAAAACATAGTGCATATTACATGGCAGGTATATTAGAATAGCATAAAATTCAAAGCTAAAGCAAGTAAGATACACATAAAGAGAAAAAGCACACAGACAGTCGTTCGGTTGCTTCGAACGAGCAACATTCTCAAAGCGAGGGTACTCATTGTCTTGTACAAGCAGACTGAAACAACAGTCTGTGTACTTTTTCTTTATTTGTGTTTTACTTACGTTGGTTTTGTATTTTATGATATTTTGTGGCACAAAGGTTTACCTTCTCGCATGCACATTAGTGTCTGCCATTATACTGTAAACATTATAAAATGTAACAACCATGTTCTTTTTTGCTTTAGAAAACAGTGCAATAATGCATGCAGTCCAACAAAGAAAGATTGGCAAGTAGAACTTCTGCTCTAGGCCAAGGGTCAGCAGATTCCGTGAGAGAAGAAGAAGAAGAAACAAGAGTATGAAAGTATCATAGAACCATTTATAGGTATATGCACTATTTATACAATACATAGAGGTAGAAGTCGTACCAAGAGTAGTACCAAGAATAGGAAAGTATCAGAGAGCCATTTATAAGTTTACGCACAATACATAGAGGTAGAAGTCTGAGGAGTCGCATTAACATTTTGAAAGTATCAGAGAGCCATTTATAAGTATATACACTATTGATACAATACATAGAGGTAGAAGTCTGAAGAGCCGTACACGCGTATAAAAAGAGCTGCCTGCGGTTTGCGAGCTGCGATCTGCCGACCACTGCTCTAGGTACATGGAATATGAGGTGGGTTTGGGAAATATGAAAAAAAAATAATAAAAAAGCAGAGCCGTAATTTTCTATTATTCAAAAGGATAATGCTGGACTGAATACATTTGATTTTAAATAGAAACGAAACACATGTTCATAAATATTAAGTATTACATGATAATTATTTTCAACAATTAAGTAGTTAGAGGCATTTATGTTTAATCATCACATTTTGAAGGAAGTATGCAAGGCCCAATACACTGTAAAATGAGGTAGATGGGGGTGTGGATGCCTTATATTAGGTTCTGGTTTGTTCTACTGGATTTATCACATTTGTTTTGAATTAAAACTCGGGAAAAAAGTTTTGAACTTGTTAATTTATTTAAGCAAAGCTGTATAATATTAAACTAATTGGGATAAAATTATTTATCATATTGAAATAAATTATGTACTAATTAAATGGATTTTAAATATTTAAATAAGATTTATTTGTTAACAAGGCTACTCATAATTTTTTAATGCTCAAATAAATTAAAAGAAACGATTTAGATTTCTTGTACTTACAAATGATGCATTACAAAAATTTTTAGTCTTAATGATAGAAATTTTATTAATTTGATTTTGAACTTAAATTGTTATCTTTACATATAAAATATGATTTAGTAGTCCATGGTGAAACCCATGGTATTATACCTCTCTAAGTTTAATCTTCCATTTATCTTCTTGGAGTTTATATTGTATGATTAGCAAAGAGAGTATTTTGTTTTACGATAACAGTTTTCATATAATATATATTAAAATTCCTGCTAAAGAATTTTAAATATTTGTAATAAATACTAATCTAATTTTCACTAATTATAGCTAGTCAAATAATATTGATATTAAAACACTGTTAAATAAAAGGAGATTAATTTCAATACTGAGTAATAGTAAAAAATTTATGAACAACAATATTTAGATAATATAACATCAAAATTCTTATTAAGGTACGTTTATATATTTATTATAAACTCTGAATAAACTTATCACTGAAATTAAATCAGTATGAATAAAAACAATTGAATGGATGACAGAATAAATATTATATTTCAGTTAAAATTCTTTCTTTTAAAAATTCTTAAAAATAATTTAATATAAAAAGTTAGTATAAAATTTAATATTAAAAAAATTAAAATAAATTCCTTAAAAAGAATAGCAAATAAAAAAATAATTGTTTACTGAGAAATTTAGCATGCAAAGCCAACGCAAATAAGGTACAATTAGAGAAAGAAAGTACGCAGTTTCGTTGCTTTGAGTGAGAAATACTCAATGCAAGATCACTCAGTGGCGTGAAAAAGCAGAGTGCTCTCACATTGTGAATGCTGCTCGCTTGGAGCAATGAAACCGCTGTCTAGGTGTTTTCTTTCTTTATTTGAGCCTTACTTACGTTGGCTTTATTTTTATGCTATATTTCAGAGAAAAGGTTTTACCGTCTCGTATACTACGAAATTTTTAAAGTAAAGAATTTTTTAATTAATCATTTTGGCAAACTACATTTAATAGGAAAGTACGGAATTCGTATATTTTTAGATAACTAGATATCAATATTTAAAAGTAGAGAAATTAATCTACTATATTTTGGAATCTTATCCCTTTTCCAGTCATCCGCTCAATTTCTGAAAAAAGCATTATTAAATTACAATCCAATAAATAAATAGGGAGATAATGATATTCACAATTTCCCCTATTACGAAATGCAAAAGTAGGACAAAAATGGATGATTAAATCCAGCAGTACATCACCATAGGAAAATGACATTACATTTATTATGTTGGTTCATTGCAGGAACTTGTAAGAAATCGGAGAAGAGAAACAAAGCTCTTTTCCATAGCACATGTAATATAGGAAACTACAAGTGTTCCGAGATGTACAAAAAATTGCGTAACACATACTTCACATATCATATAAAAATAGATAAGTCATGCTGATATTTGTTTAATACTGTGTATCTCACGAAATGTTATAGGGAAACATTGGAAGAGAATAAATATAAATATATATGTATGTATGTATATACACCTTAAAACCCTTGAAAGCAGTAAAAATAGGCTAAATCTTAGTTTAGTGGACAAGCTGAATTCTGGTTACATCCGCTAAATTCTGGCTTTTTTTCTAACTTAATACTAGCTCCTGTTTTATTTTTAAAACCATATTTAACATATTGAGCGACGTCTGTCCAAGGGGACTGACAGTGAATCTGTTGTTAGGACAGCATCAGTCCTTGGGGATTAACAGTGGACTTTTCGTTTGACCGATGTAAGTCCCCAGGGCCGTAACTTGGTCCTTTGGCACCCGTGGTCAAAAAATGATATGCGCCTCTACCACCCAATATAGAGAAAAATATATAAATGCTTTTTTCTATATCATACATTTAGAATGAACTCAAAATATTTTGTTAATTCTTAAAATGTTCTTAGTATATTAATTTTTAATTTTTCTTCTATATTTATTTTATTAATACTCAAAAATATTTTCGAACACTCTAAGAGTATTATTTTACTGATAAACTGGATAGTATATTTGAGAAGAATATTTTTTAAAATTTGTAGCCTGAATTTTCATAAAAAATTGATGATTTTCTAAATTTAAATTTAGTTCCAATAACTAATAAATTTTAAATTTAAAACAAATACCCGAATTTATATAAAGGCATATTAGAAGTGTTTGGTAAACATTTAGTAAGAGACTATAACAAGTTTAGTCTCTCGGAGCATTTAAAAAAAATAGTGATTTTTAAACACATTGGATTTAAAAATAAAATTTGATTCTATAATAAAAAATATTTTTCAACTTTTCTTTATTTCTACTTGGGGCGAATAGTCATCTTTCGGACCCCATTTTACTCACGGTGCGGCTCGCCTATGACTGATGCTCCCATGGCAAATTCCACCTGTGCCACGCCCTAGTTACGGCCCTATCAGTCTCTAAAGACTAACAGTAAACTTTCCGTTCAAAAATTCCCTGTCAGTTCCAGAAACCGACGTTAGGCTCAACGTGTTAAACGTACGTTTTAAGATTTTTCTTTTCTTTGATAAAAAGGAAAATTACTTTTGCTGTGAAGTTATAACGTGTATTTTGAGTAATTTTGAGTATTCGGAGTTTTATTTTAATAAGATTTTAAATATTTCTTAAAATACCGTAATTTCTGGAAGAAACGAAATGCCGCGTTCGAGGGAACTGGTGCAAAAATACTAAAATTGCACAGAAACACTAAATTGCCGTAAACGCTACACTAACTTAAATTACGCGGGACTTCTCCGTGAACAATACAGTCACAAAATCGCGACCTAACCATGTTTTGGGCTCTATTTCCAATTCGTTCAAAACTGGAAATTACATTACTCTTAAACTAGTAGTATGGTTTGTATGGTCTGCTTTTAGGTACTGGAGACCCTGATTTTGAATTCCACTGCTGGAATGGATGTTCATAGACGAGAACGAATTGACTTCAGGCAGTAGATCCTGATCAAATTATTTTTTGTATACCAAAAGTGTAGACCGTATCGGTACTCTAAATCAACAACAGGTACTTATTACCGAAGGATCTACCAAAGAAGGCTAATAATTTAAACGAACTTGAGTGGTATTTTGCATGCACGAAGAATGTAATTTTTCCAAAATTTTATTTATAGTAAATAACAGTTTAATGCTGTTTAATCACACTTAAGCACTACATCAACTAAAACGCCACATCTGCCAAAAGTTTAAGTTTTACACACTTAAATGTTGTGACTTTCTACCAAAAATTGCGGATAATTACTTTTGATTCATATTAATAAGTAAATTGAATATCGTATCAATTGATATCATTTGAATCGGAATTCAAATCACCACCAAAAAACTCCAACTGGTCCACTAAACTGGGATTCCACCGTAAAAATGTCTACAATGAGCATACAAATATAAATAAACAATGGATTCCATTTACATCAACACCCATGAAAAAATAGTTTAGCTCAGTATATAAATGTGATGTATTATTTTAAACCTCTTTTCTTTCAGAAAAATATCTTTAGAGGAAAATATGAGATATATTTATGACTATTGCAAAACATTTTTAAAAACTTTTAAAACTTTTAGCACAAAAATTACTACTCTTTACAAAATGTTGATTTTTAAAAAGTATATAATTAAAAAATTTTCCTTTTTATTTAAGAAATTTCAGTAATATGTTATATCAAAAACTGCATGAAATGATTATAAATTTGTTTCAATCAATTTTAAATTTGCTCCTTATATTAAAAAAAAATACAAAAAGATGCAAAACACAAAACACAATAAATAAAGCCAATGGAAAATTTCACTTTCGTATAAATTAAAAACAGTTTTTCATTTTATACATTGCTTATTATGAGTTAAATATTCATATTTCAGACGTAATTATGGTTTTGCTAGAATTTAAGAAATGATTATTATGCCCTTAAGAAATATTTGTCATAATAAGCTAAATATAAATGCTATAGATATATAGATATACTGTCCAAATGAAGTACAAGTTCAATAAATTAGTATGTATGATGCTAATGATAGTTACAGTGAATTGAAATTATGCACTTTAAAATCTTGAAAAATTCAAATAAGGCACACTAAAATTCAATATTAATGATTATAAGATCATTAAAACTGAATTTCACGATAATAACGAATGTTTTTCATGATCTATATAAAGGTATAGTGAGCATTATATAAAAGTATATTGAGCATATATTTTGATATTATTATTACCGCATTTTAGTTAATTTCACCAAAAAACAGAGATGAATCTTTGAATATTTAAAAATTTCGTATTGGCAAGAAGTATGAAACGTATTTTAAATATTTTACTTTTAAAAATTCAATTCTACGATGAACATAGGAAAATTTTTAGGTAATTGCATCTTACTTATTGTTGTTTTCCTGAAAAAATAATTCAGATTATATTTCTAACCAATTTTTTCAAAACTTAAAAACTACATCTGAAACTCTGTTATCAAGGCACTAAAACTGCCGTGAATCCTAGGGAGTGTTAGCAATTTCCTCCCCAGTGAGTTGAAACCAGATTGTTTTCAATGACATGACTTTTGCTGACACCAACAAAATATTGTGGTAAGAATTTGTTTACAATTCCTCTTGAGGAATTTGGCAAAACTCACAAAGGATTCATCAAGTTGAATGAGTAATAACTTCTTTCTTATATGGCAACATCAAAACATTCGTAGTCCCAACAATGGTGGTGCAGGTTTAAGTCCCCTTTTTCGCAACCTTATGAAAGCCCATACTGATATAGTAACAACGATGCCAATGACACCATCTAATTTAACCAAGTACTGAAGCAAAGTAAAGATAAAACAATTTGGCACTCAGTCTTTTCCACAATTGAGCATGCTATTGAAGTATGTAAGGCATTTAAAGAAAGGATTAAGACGTCGAGTTACTTTCGACGACTAATACTGCGTTCTGGAGGTAGTTGGACAATTTGCGTAGGAGGGTAACGGTGCTACCAATAGTCTGACAGTCCCTGACAGACCTCCTGGAGCAGAGAGGTTGATCGGTGAGTTGTTCGTTGAGGATCTGTTCTGTGGAATCCTCGAAACTGTCATTCTCGTCGTCATCTCTTTGAATCATCAGCATACAAATTCGGGAGACACACATCAGTTCTCGCATATCTGAGGCCAATGATCTTGCATTTTCAGAAAGGTCCGGACTGTTACAGTTGTCTGCTCCTGAGTGGCGCTGCATCTGTTCCGAGATGAAATATACATGTGCAGTGTGATTCAAGAGGGATGTGTAGAAAAGACGAAGGACATTCAGCGGATTGCTATCCTGAAATAAAAAAGAGATTTAAACACTTAAAATTATTATGATCAATAATATAAAGGAATGGCAGTTATAATAATAGAATGATATAGATATCTAGAAAATTTAAAATTATTATGGAATCTGCGTTAACACAAGTGTAATGAGATATGTTAGAATATTTTATTGGAACCATGGTGAATAAGTGGATTGAAAATGTTTAATGTTTAGTAAAAAACTGGTATTCTTTATTATTTATCCTGTGCTGTATTCAGTCATTCACTATTATACACAAGTAAATCTTTCGTGTGATTCAGATGCTTGGTATAGCAAGAGCTCCATCTGCTTCAACAAAATATTGTATATAAAGAAATAGTTGACATTTAGATAATATGTATTGCTTATTGTAATACAGACAATGATTTCATAAAAACAAAACTTAGCATTCATTTCTATTTAAGTATTTACTTTTTCCTAGCTTTTTTGTTGTTTTATCTATGGTTCCTTCATCGGGCTTTGTAATTAGTTAATTAATATTCGTTTATTACTCAGTATATATTTATATTTCTTTGATTTCGAGTTATTTGCTATTTCATGATACATTTTTTACTGTGTTAAACAATTGCATTAGTAATAATTCTTTTTATATTTCCTTAATTAACATAACAATTCAACTTTGTTTGAGTCATATTTTTCTGCCTCTTTTGGACTTACATTAAGTAGACAACTTTTTTTCTTATACAATTAAATCACCTATAGCTCAATGTTATTATTTTATCAAGATTTTCGTAAATCGCGGAGTGAAAATTCCAACATTTTTCCTATAACATGGTTTTCTTTTAAAGCGTTTCTCATACAAGGTTATTCCAACTACTCAAGTGGCTTAAATAAAAAGTTGCAACACTTATTTGATGTGTTAAATTATTGTAATTGGCATTTATGGGATGTTCCAAATCCCAATTATCAGGAAATGTTCCCAAAAATGAGGAAATAATAAAGAATTAAAAACTCCTCGGTGCAACAGCCTCTAGGGGGCCAGGGCCTACGGTGCCAATCTCCGTTTCCGAGACCAAGGGCCCAGGGGTGTGAAGCATATGTTCCGGTTAGATGGTCAACCTTACGCGGAACCCCCAGTGTTTAGTTCTCAAGCATGCTTGATCTTTAGTTTGTCTACCCACAGAAGGGATGAAAGGCTGAGTCAGCCTTGCCCAGTCCGGGGATCGAACCTCGGACCTGTGTCGTGGGAACGCGAAGCTCTACCCCAACGACATTGGGCTTCAGTAATAAAGAAATTACTCTCTTTTAATCTAAATTTATAATATATAATATTATTATGTTAATTATGCTTTATATTCAATAAACCTAAATACAAATATATAAATATCTACTTTTGCATTGTCGTTTCTATTATACAATTTATTTATTAACTGCATTAATCACAATTTGATACTTTGAAAATGCAGGTTTTGTATATGTCTTAATATGTCTAATTTATGTTTAATTTAAATATTTCTGAGTTTCTCTTTAGTCTGACAGTGATTTCCACATAGTACGGTATAAATTAATCTGATTTGTCTTAATCACAACTTGATACTTTGAAAATGCAGTTTTTGTATAAGTCTTAATGTGTCTAATTTTTGTTTAATTGAAATATTTCTGAGTTTCCCTTTAGTGTGACAGTGATTTCCATATGGTGCGGTATAAATTAATTTGATTTACCTTACTGTGTCTCATAACGCAGTTTCCATAGAACTCATTTCCTGATTTGAATTAATTCTAAGTGTTATATAACACAGTTTTTAAATAACGCGGTACGAATTAATTACGTTTTAGGAGACTTGAGTGCATTGCTAAGTAGTCTAAAAATGGCGATTTGAAAAAAAAAATAAATAAGTGCTGGCCAATCCACAAAAAACGAATATTAAACTTCAAGGATAATATAGTAATAATTTTCTCGTACGTTTAAAGGGTTAAAGGTTCGACACGTTTTACACAAATCTCTAACACTTTTAAATTTAACAAATTTAATCTCCCTGAATGCAATTCTTTTTACTAAAGTCGTTATCTCATCATTGTTGTTAGATTTAAAAAAAAATTAAATAGTACGAAAGTGAAACAACAACATGTTTTTCCATATCTGAATAGTAAAAAAATGTAATTTAAGTATGCACTCAAATCTTTAAAAATGGTTTTAGTAGATGATGTGATTTGTTTTTTGGAGAGTTGCCAGTAACAATGTATTTATCTTTGTTCTGAAGTTTAATAAAAACTCACAGAAATTTTTTTTTTGTCCTCAAATGTGTTATGCAGATCCAATAAAAGGAAGCTTTTGTTAAATTTTATGATTTTACATTCTATCTATCTAGGTTTCGTTTGGTTTGGAGCACTATGGTATACGACCATTCCATAGAAATGTAAACCTCAGACGAAAAAATATAGTTCATATAAACTGTAACTGTAAACTATGCTTTGGTTTTATGTATAATTTGCATTCAATAAATGATTGTTAGCATGCATGAGGAGAAAATGAAAAAATTATAATTTCATTTTAGTGACAATCCATTATTATTTTAATTTTTGGTTACTTTGTTCTACCTTAAATGTTTTCTTACATCCTATATAAGAAATATTAAAAATTGAAATATCGAATTTTTAGTCAAATTTCACCCTGGTGAAAGTTTATGGTCACCTTAATTTTTTAAATTTCCTGGTCACCTTAATTTTATTAAATTTCCTATACCTTAATTTTTTAAAATATCCATGAACGAAAATAATTTACTGCTATATCCTATATCAGAGATACTGACTGTAATAAAAAAGCTGATATATTAAAGAAATATCGAATTTTCAGTTATCATTTCGTCCCAATCACAGTTCATTGTCACCTTAATTTTAGTTACGTTTGCTGTACTTTAAATGTTTTCTTAAAATATATCATAAAAACAACTTACTGCTATATCTTCAGCAGAAGGAATTATCGCTACCGACGGTAACTCGAGCGCTGAACAGTCTTTTATAACATTCTAGAAGAAAAAAGAAAATATTATATTATTAAGTACTTCAGTTTTTAAAATAATACTAACGTACTTTACCTTCTGGACAACAAAGGACTGTGAATGAAAATCCTGATTTTGTATACACACATTATATATAAGTAATGATCCAGTGTTAAGGCGAATGAAATAATTAGTCCTTCTTAGTGATAATAAGTTTATTAAATAATAGTTTCATTTAAAAGCAAAACTTGCGCCATTTTCATTTATTTATGGCGAAACTAAGAGTGGAAATGTGTTGACAGCTCCATGTCCACGCGATAACTAAAGTTCTAGCTTGATTAGTCATCAATTTCCTGTGAAGTATCTCTACGCCTGACCGCATTACTCCAAATGGTTACGCAAGCTTGGGTCTTTTTCATTTATTTTATTACTATAAAATAGTTCCTTTTTTAAAATCGTTTATAACTCACGTAAGTTACAACTACCCCCGTTTTAGAGCTGACATATATATATAGGGGATGTATTCATATGTTAAAATCAAAGCATATATAAATTCTCCCTTAAATTTATTTGAAAGATATTATTTACTAGTAATCCTATTTCAGTGGTATTATTTTTTATACGCTAATTAATTATTGTTTCTTTTTTTAAAGTTAAAAGATATTTAAAAGATTGACTTTAAACTAAAAATGAGGAAAAATCCAATACAATTCTCACAGATGATTTTCATTTACCTGAAACATATATCAAAGCTGTGTGATAAAATTCACCTGTTAAATAACTTAGTGGTAAAAGTTAATGCCATAGAGATCTTACATCTATGATTTCCAGGAACAGAATTTGTTTGGAAATAAACAAACACAACAAAAGAATTAAAACATTACGAGGCTCTTCAGTAATATATTCGTCGATTATAGTTCTACGAAGATAAAACAGAACGAAATAGGTTCCCAGGAGATTTCCGAATCCCTATATACCTGTCTGAATACAAACCTTTCGGCTGTTTTGAGCAGTTAAACGTACTGACACATTCGAAAAGATATCGATTCTTCAAGGCTAGTTTTTACGCAAGTACCGATTTGGGAATTATAAACACTCAAGTGTTCTTTTTCATAATTTTATTTTTTGTATCAAAAAGTGCTCTTTAATCTAATTTTTTATACAGTTTCCACCAATAGCAAAACACTGATCATATCGTAGAAGTAGCTTTCGAATTTCATCCTCATAGAAATTTGTCATCTTGCTAATCATTAATGTTCAGTTTTGTATCTCCCAGTCAAATTTTTGGTTCATAGAGGGTTCTTAAGTTTCAGTATGTGTATTTTATGGAATAGTGGCGTAACACTTAAATTATCTTACGTTAGTCTTTTGCTGGAGTCCGAAAATGCTGACTGTAGGGTACAAAAAGAAAAATTTAGCAAATGGCTAGCCAGACACCAGATTCCATGGAGGATGAAATACAAAAGATCATTTTATAATTCACTAGAACGTTGATACTAGTGTAAAATATGCTGAAAAGTAGATTAAAGTACAGGATTTTCATTTAAAAAGGAAACCACCAGAAATTACACAAATATGTCTAGTACTTAAAAAAAAACCACATTTATCATATCCTTATATGGTATGCATTTAGTAGACGATAAGTATTCACATACAGTTCTTTGCCTATCTATTCAGCGGAGAAATCTGCGTAAATAAATAAGGATAAAGATGTCGATAATCAATATACAATTGATTTTGTAAAGTAGTACATACGGTACTAATCGATAAGATGGATTTGAACGATATGATTTATAAAAAGATGAATATTGTATAAAATATGAAATTATTCCATTTTAAATATTTTCTTAAAATTATAGACTCGATATTAGTTTCTATAGTTTCTTGAAATTTACCTAAACGTTCTTCATAAGAGTAAAATTATTTGCTATATTTAACTAAGGTAAATCACAAATTTGTTTTAAAAAAACCTATGTTGTTACTTATCGTCCTGGAATAGAAACCCTACACTAGGTCCAATAGACCTGTAGCTATATAAGGTATATAGCTGGTCTATGGCTGAGTGTAATTATGCAACTTCCCTTTGAGCCAGGAACCACGACGGCAGAAGATTGACTTAAGCTCAAGAATAGGACCTAGAGATAAAGCAGAAGACCTCCAGGTTGTACGGGTCACCCCAGAGGTAACTGTTGAGAACTTAGAAGACATTGGGAAAATGAACCTCTTTTAGGTGCTCGTCACCATTAAAGCCTATTGACTTTATAAGAGAATCCATTTTAACCATGACTTTACGTTTTAACTGGTACAGATAATTCTTATTTTAAAAAACTAAAATACGTCAAATTTCGGATAAAAATTCTTCAAGTCACAATGTGACATCTTGTCTTTATATAACTGTCTTATTTAATATACATAAAAAAAAATCAATCGCTTCCTCTGACGTAATGTTAGTGCATACAAAATGCCAGCATGATTGGTTATAAGAGGCATTAATTGTATCTAGTCTCAGAAAAACTCATTAGATATTCAAAGTTTTACAAAAGGTCAGTTAGAGAAAAACATATTTAGACGTAACACATGATGGGAATTTCCAGACTAAAACGTTTTGGTTTTTTTTAAAAATTCTTTTCTATTGCGTAGATACCTTTATCATCCATTCATAACTCGCAAATATCATTCTACTAGAGCACTTTTCGTGTAATTAAGTCTACCTTTTAAAGTGGGATTTCCATGTCGGAAAGACCATTTATTTTTACGAAGTATAGAAATTATGTAATTTTTTTTCTCATTCCAATACAAAAATATATTCATTACTAGCGACAAATTGTTCCTTCTGAAAACCAAACCTCTTATGAAACTCATCTTCAAATAACCTTCTTTATTTTCGCGTGCTGTTTTTTTTTTCAGTCCAGTAGGTTCCTAAATATTGCCTATGATCTCGGCACGTGCTATCTAGTTTACAGCCAAATGGAACAAAACAATGCCATTGAGCCACCAGGTGGTGGATTTATAAAAGCAATGCAAGATATCTCAAACTTTTAGCAAGGCCATGATACAGAGGCCATGATGCAAAGTATGATACAGATTTGGGACTATACCTCGTCCCCCCCACCTGATTAACAGAGATCATAAATATTAATTATGGCAAATTTACTTACTAAAGTTCTGAATCGAGGCATATTTCTAAATTTATTGTTGATATTACATTTAACCAATTGGAAAGAAGCATTTTATTAAAATTTATTTATATCTCTTATTTTAATCACATACACATTTATATATATTTGTGTATGTTATATACATATGTAGTATATATATATATATATGTATATATATATATATATATATATATATATATATATAAATATATACTACATATGTATATATATATATATATATATATATATATATATATATATATATATATATATATATATATATATATATGTGTGTGTGTGTGTGTGTGTGTGTGTGTGTAAGAAAATGCTAGGAGCTTGCCCCGGTTTAGAAAAATGGTTATATAATTTAACGGACATACACGCAAATAACGCAATTAAGTCTAGGCATTATATTCTCATTTCAGAGCTATTAAAAGATATAATTAGATGATAGATGTAAAACATATTCGATTTGTCAATGAAAACACATAAGGAAAACATTTTATCTGGCGCCCGCACACACACACACACACATCATGATTCTTCATTATCTTTCATCAACGTTAAATTTAGTCAATTTTCATTTTTCTAAAAGAAATAAAGCATAGACAATATATTACTATTTCAGAACTTCACACCGATTCAATAAGTGATGGATCGAATTCGTATCTAATTTGTTACTAAAATTAAATACTGGTAAACATTTTATCTAAAAAAATATTTAGGTCTTCCGCGTTGGGAAATCCGTCAGTAATTGCCCATTCGGCTGTTTTGATTTGATTGAAAGGGTTAATAATGTTTACGAAACGCGACCACGGTTCATTCTTGACGTCATTTTTGACGTTTAGTGAATGTGTTAAGAGATACGCCCATTGTCCGTTTCTGAACGAGATTATTCTCTGTCTCTAAGGTTGTAACAAATCGTTTGCTGAATAAATTGGGAAAATGCAGAAATAAATAGCAGATTTCAGTGTCTCTTTTCTTTGCATGCTTGTAGTAATGTCTTTAAAAGATGACGCATTACTTTTAATCATTTTAAATGGAATATTTATTCTTATTTTTTGCCATATCATAGCTTTTTAAATTATTATTATAAATACATGGTGGTATCAGCATTTGTTCTCTATACTTATTTAAATAGTGTTGCTAAATGTACTTTGTTTCTAAAAAATAAGAACTTTTTTTTAAGTAAAATGTAACAGATTGTTTCAACAGTTTGAAATTTTTTCTGACATATTTTGCGGATACTTAAAACAACCCAAAGTGAGTTTCATTAATTATTTTTACTTTTTTGTCAGTAATTATTAGGTATAATTCTCTACCTACCTAAATTTTTATTAAAGTATCAGAATTCTTTTACAAGGGGATTGATCAGAAAAGATTTTTCGGGAAACCAGCAAGTTGCTGTTGTGGTGTTTACGAAGGAATTCTCGAACATCTTGTTTGTTACTGTGTTTTAGTTTAAGATATTAGGAATTGTTATTTTCCTTCAAACTACCATCTGGTTGAAATATGTAATTTATGTACTCATGCAAAGTCTTGCAGGGGTTTAATGTATAACTTTGAATTCTTTATAGAGTTATATATAAATTGTTGATTGATGTTTACACTTATGTTTATTGTATTTCTATTTAACTTTGTAATATATTATATAACGTCACTATGTATTGTAGTGTTATATGTAACACTTTGTTTTAATAAAGAGCAAGTCGGCTCCTAAGGATTGGCTCACTAGATACCAGTGAGGTATTTAGGTTTGGTTTAGTTTGAAAATTGGTTAGGCAAAATTGGTTAAGTTTTCTTGGACTGGCCGAGATTACTGTCCCGATGATTAGCATCTTTTTCATGACTTCGGCCGGGCGGTGTAAGAAGTGACTTACCAGGGGATTGAATTTATAAAGAAACTAAAATAATGTGTAAATATTTCGTTTCAAATACTATAAAAACTAAATAAAATAAACAACAACGAAAAAAGTCAGCAAAGTTTCATTACAGATCTATAATGTTATTATTGTAAAAATTAAAAACTTATACGCGCAATAGCTTTTTTTCAAATTTAGAGCTCGTGCAAATTGAAAAACATCATTTTCAGTAAAATGCATTTAAAGTTTTTGCAGTTTTGTTAAACTCTCTAATGTTGAATATAAATGTTGTTCAATTTTACAGGTTCTAACTCGAATATTTCAATAGCTTTTTTATTTAGAGCGCGTGCTAGTCGAAAAAACATGAATTTCAGTAAAATGCATTTAAAGTTTTTGCAGTTTCTTTAAAATCTGTAATGTTGAGTACAAACATTGCTCAGTTTCACAGGTTCTAATTCGAATATTTAAATAGGGATTATTTTAAATGATTCAGAAATATTTATTTACTTATTTTACAAATGCCGAACAATTAGCGTCTAAGCCACCGGCTTTCCAATACTTTTTAACATTGCCGTCCTACTAAGAAAGTACAGCAGAATTATTTATATGTTCAAAATAGTCACACAGAACACAGTTCGGTGAATTCAGAAATATCAGATGTTAGACATTTTAGAAATTAAAAAATAAAATTCTGAAAACGTTTACAGATGATGTGTCACCTTAGGCAAATTTACCTTTAGCCCATAAAAAATCAATTTTTAAATTTTTACATTTGTATAATATTTAGATATTTCTGAGCGTTTTGGTACAAATCGTATGGAAATATCTCTATTAGAACCGTAACCATTATGGAATATAATAAATATAGGGATCTTTAGATGTAAGTTTTTAATTTATATTTCCTTTTCTGAAATATTTTTACACTTTTGTACTTGCAGTACAAAATACATTTTTAGAGATATTCAATAAAGTTTTTAGATAAGTCTACAATAGAATTACTTCGAAAATGAACTTATTGGGCATGCTTCAAGTATGACATAAATTTTATCTATGATGTTAATTATGTTGATGAAAGAGGGGTATTTGATATTTTTAGAAATATATCAATTCGTTGATTCAAATTTATAATTAATTTTTTCTTAAGTTTCCTTTACCTTGTTTGTGACACCCGAACTCACTTCGGGTAACGCAAATGGGCCAATTTTGAAATCCCAGATATAAGTTCGGGCAAGAGAAAAACGGTATTTTAATTCCGTGACTCCCAAAATCGGTTCATCCAATGCATAATATTTAATTTGTCATTTTCCCAATAGAGATACTTCCCCGCAAAAAACTCGACAGTTTCGCGATATTTGTCGCTATTTCTCTGATGCGGCAAAGGATTTGTGAAATTCAAAGGAATCTGAGGGACATGGAATTTATGACAGTTAATACAGATAATATTGTTGTATTAGTTTATTATATTTATCCAGAAAATAATGTTATTTGATTTATTTTGCTGCAATTTGAGCAAAAATAACTGAAATCCATTACAGTTTTCTATATATGTGAAAATATTGAAAGCAGTAGTTATTTTGCTTAGAATTTCTTTTTCAAAAATAATTTATTTTTAACATTTTGATGATAAAGACAACACAATTATAAAGAAAAGTTTTTCTATTTTTTGAACGTTTTACTCAAATATATTTCACAGGTTAGGAGTTTATAAATGATTTATTCATATTATTAATACGCAAAAGCAATCACAAAATCTAATTTAGAAATAATTTAAGGTAGAAATGAATCATCAAAATTGTGAGCAACCCTGAATATTATTTATTTTTGATTAGCAATATGTAAATACACATACACTGACATATGCAGCAATTAAGAAGTAAATTATGAGAGCAAGGAGGAAAAAATTTCGTTTTTGAAATGACTTTAAGAAGACTCTTATTTTGACGTAAATAGCGATTTTCACTTTTGCTTAAAATATTCTTTGGTGTATATAGTATAATGTTAAAGTATTTTATTCCGATTTAACAATTAAAAATGCATAAAAATGCAATTTTATCATGATTGTGTCTTTTAAATTTTTTGTTTACAGCGACTTCCTTCCCTATTTTATTTGCCTCAATTTGTTTTGTGTTATGAGAAAATAATTACTAAAGAATTCTTATAGAAAATTACTTAGGAGAGAAAGGATTTCTCATGCTGCTGTATATTTTAAAGTCATGTGAACGTAAGGCTCTGTAAAGATAAAAATATTTTTAATGATATTAGTGATATGTAAATTTAAGGAAATATGTAAACTTAAGGAAATATCAGTATTTCAAATAGAGCAGCGGCAGCTCAGTCAGCAAAGGCAACGTTCTCATAACTGTAGCCCAAGCCAGCCTAAGATTCGAGGTGTTCGTTAAAGGTGACTGGGGCACGTGAAATATGGTCTTGGTCATTATGTCCTCCAAGTTATTAATTAATACCTCTGGGGTTAGCAGGCCAAGCCTGTGGGTCTTCTGTTTGATCCTTACCTCAAAATTTCTATGACCCACTTGAGAATAAGTCTTACTTTCCCACTTGAGGTGCTCGTTAAAACGAAAGGCGCATCCTTTTGCCTTAATTCGAGTAGTCTCCGGCTCAATTGTGTTTGGTTTGACCAAGTGCCATAACTCAACAAGTATTTCAAATGGAACTTTTAAACATTATTTTAACTTTTTTGAAAATTTAATCCCCTGATGCAATATTTCTGGTACATATTATAATTTTAAAGAGACGGAAAATTATATTTGTAAATATATTAATTATATATATATATATATATATATATATATATATATATATATATATATATATATATATATATATATATATATATATATATATATATATATATATATATATATTTTCTGGAAGAATGGATATTTTGAATGAAGAACATTTAAACGAATTATTAGTAGTACGACAGTACAATCTTTAGTCCCCAACTATCCTCAAAAGCTTTTTAAAACTGTTATAAGGAAGTCTAATTTTCCAAATCCTGTACAAGGTTGTTGAGACATCTAACGACAAAGCGAGTTTTTCAGGATCCACGTCTAGTGTAAAATTTACGTCACGTATTTCCTATACAGTAATTTCTACAAGGACACAGATAGACGATATGTAATTTACTATCATAATTCAGTCTGTTGTACAGACATATTAACGATCTACGAGGTAATACAATTTGCTAACATGACTTCTAATTGCAACGGCTAAATGCATAACGAGATAATTTAAGATGTGTAGATGAAAAACTAATTTCTAAATAGCACAATGTTTAAACTATGCATTAGAGGAAAGTTATTGTAAAATGTACCACAAGAAATCTTCATAAATAAATTTTGAAATGTATTTATGATTAGTTCGAAAAATAACGTTTAAATACACTTCGTATTCTAAGCTTTAAAGAAGTGGGGATGAATTTTATTTTTTCTTTTGTTAATGTAAGTTAATATTTTTTCCTAAAGGTTTGTATAACAAAATATTCAGTTTACAATAAAGTTTCTCATAAAGCGAAAGTATAATTTGATACAGAATATGTTTAAATACACTTAGTAATCTAAGCTTTAAAGAAATTGGATGAATTTAATTTTTTCTTTTGTTAATGTAAAGTTAATATTTTTTCCTAAACGTTTGTATAACAAAATATTCAGTTTACAATAAAGTTACTGATAAAGCGAGAGTATAATTTGATACAGAATATGTTTAAGTACACTTAGTATTCTAAGCTTTAAAGAAGTTGGGATGAATTTTATATTTTCTTTTATTAATGTAAAGTTGATATTGTTTCCTAAACGTTTGAATAGAGCTAATAATAAAAACTCTAAAGTGAAACTTCTCATGCTAATTAGCTTAACACTAGATTTTAAATAGCACTGGGATACTTTTTATCGTTTCAACATCAGTCATAATAGCTGACTAGCTAATTTTTGTCCTCGACTAAACACAGAATTATGAATTTGTTTCCTACAAGTTCATCCTTCATTTGGGGACCTTGTGGTGTGTAAGAGAAGTCAACCAACATAGCATCTTATTGCAATCTATCAGTGAAATAGTCATTTCAAAATAAGCTGTATCTAGGGTTCATCATATTGAGCGAAAAGTGTGCCACTGTGTCACTGAGTGTTCCGGTGTGAAATATTGCCATAGTTAAAGTTTTATTTTTAAGTCAAAAACGGTTTCATGTTGCATAAAAAAACCACAGAAATGTTTGGTTGTTGCACTGTCTGCTGTTTCCCGTAAGGAAGTAAACACTAATTTGATCATCAGTCCTAAGCTTACTTTTAATTCCGCATTTGCGTAAACAGTGGCAAGACAAAGTGATAGTGTTTTATAACTTCTAACTGTTCCATTGTTGTAGGAACTTTGCGTATATTAAGGGAACTCACGACCTTGTATAGTAGAAAAATACTCTCGAAAGTAATTTTGCGACAACTTAATTAGTTATAGAATAAAATGTATCATCCCGGTTCATTGAAAAGATGTAATAAAAATAATTTTAATGTGAATTTTCTGAAAATGTAACATGTTACCCTTAACGAATGATTACTCTTGAACTATTGCATGTTTTTGTATAAAACTTCTTCAGTATGTAAAAACCATTTAAACCGTTTGAACCTAAATTTAAACATTTCAATGTCAGAGAATGCTTTTATACCTCTTTAACGAATGATTACTCTTGAACTATTGCATGTATTTGTATAAAATGTCTTCAGTATGTAAAAACCATTTAAAAGTTACGGTTCGAACCTAAATTTAAACATTTCAATGTCAGAGAATGCTCTTATACCTCTTTAATGAATGATTACTCTTGAACTATTGCATGTATTTGTATAAAACTTCTTCAGTATGTAAAAAGCATTTAAAAGGTACGGTTTGAACCTAAAATTAAACATTTCAGTGCCAGAGAATGCTTTTATACCTCTTTAACGAATGATTACTCTTGAACTATTGCATGTATTTGAATAAAACTTCTTCAGTATGTAAAAACAATTTAAACCGCTTGAACCTAAATTTAAATATTTCAATGTCAGAGAATGCTTTTATACCTCTTAAACGTTTCTATACTAATACTTTAAAAATTTGTCAAAATTTTGCATTTACAGTTTACAATAAAACTGTAATCGTACGCGTAAGAAAATGCTTTAAATTTTAACATTAAAAAGTAATACCTACTTTTTTTACCTAACTTTAAAAAGTAATACTACTAAATTTCGATAATAT
>CM063509.1:122612936-122645436 GCA_032207245.1 Pardosa pseudoannulata | reverse complement strand
AATGCAGTCTATCATTTCGAAAGGTGAACAGTTTGGAACAATTCTAAAAAGCAAACTTTCACTGTGCTTAAGAACTGGATAGAACGTTGAGTCCAATAAATTGAGTTCCACGGTAGTTACTTCGAAATATACCACGTAAATAAGAACGATTAATGATACTCTGTTTTTTAGAATAAACATAGTTTTGCATAAATGTAGTTATAAGTTTACAAGAGTTTCTTTCATTTCAAACGGTGGACAGTTCAGAAAAAAAGTTGTTAAGAGCAATGCCCCTAGAAGAGGCAAGGCCAATAAAGCACAATCCAGACGATTCACGAGCTGACGAACTAACGGAATAATGGAATAAAAGCGAAATTCTTCGCCCAGCCGTTGACATTATTATATCGTCAGACTAGGATGTCCGTAGCCGACAATAGTGCATACCCCGCGAGTGAAACTGCATCTTCTCTTTTCAACGAAAAACGAATAACCCAGCTGAGCAGTAAAGCGCAGAAAAATAAAAATAAAAAAATGGCAAAATGCAAACCGAGTTATTTAACAGCAGACACTTTTGCTTTCGCCGATCGTCTGACGGAACAAAAGAATATTTAAATTTGAATTTGTGGCATCAGGATATCAGTTGGTGGCGAAAAAAAATACATAAATAAATAATAACGGCAAAAAATTGTCTTTTTCTACTCTTCTTAGAAGCTATGATGAGGCATTTTTTGAAGAGAGATTGTTTTTATTATTTATTTTCTTTTTATTAAATAACTTTTGAATTCTTTGAAATAAAGACATTGAATATTAAGTTGAAAATCTGTACCCGTAGACAGTTCGTTTTAAAATAACATGTACAGTAAAAAACAGAAAATTGTAAAATTCCTTATTATAACTCAATATTTGAAAATAAAATTCATTCTCTTTAGAACAAAAAGAATAAAAAATATTTTATCAGTAATTTTATGCACTTAAAGATTTTAATTATTTTAAAAAATAGTAAATAAAAGTCTTTCATAAAAATCAATTAGTAGTAAAGAGAATGCCCAAGTATCTTGTTTCAAACGGAAATTTAGAATGACAACAGAAATATTTAGTTCGCTAACAAATGCTTTTCTGAAGCAATACTGCACATTTGCTTAAATACGTTTATTATTTAAGTTATATAAATCTTTGTTTATGTGAATATTACTTAAGACTTAAAATATTATTTTTATCATTATAGAATAACATATGCTTTTTATTTAGACTCCTGTGAAACACAATAAACCCTTTATAATTGACAATTTGAATTTGTTTCATATTTTTCAAACATACGAATGCATATACACACAAATATATGTAATATTAAAATCTCTTATTTTCATATTTTACTATTAATTTAATAACTTTTGTTCATAAAGTACTTTGAGGGTTTGCGAAGTAATTCTTATTTTTCCCTCCAGACAAGCTATAGATTTAATTCAGCCTCTGTCTGTACTACTTTAGCCAATAGTTAGTGCGTTCTCTTTAAATATGAGTATTTTTTTATCAAGTGATCAATTGTGCATAGGAATTATTCGTAGTCTTTTTACCTAAGGTATAAAAATCGTTTATTTTTGTGGTTTCGTAAAAATATTGTTTTTTTTTTGTTAAATAATCATACAGTATATATTAAAGTGTAAAATAAAAAAAGTTTCATTCATAAAACAAAGTAGTTTTCGATTTACTGTGATTTTTCTGAATAACTAAACTTTTGCGCGATTCACGAAAAAACGCAAGCTGCACGCATAAGTTGGAGGTGAAGTATACCCGCATGCCAAGCGTTAATGTCTCTCCTGAAATTAATTTGTTAGAGCATATTTGCTCTAAATCTAAACTTATGTTTATTTTTATGCTAATTATTTTTTGGTAAGTTTATTTAAGAACAATTCACCACCTTTTATTTATAAAACATAGTTATTATCGAAGATATTCATTTACCAAGCAAGTTCTTTTCCTTTCCTCGGAAAATGTAGAGAATTAAAAGCAAAAAAGTCTAACTAGTTCTTAACTCTATTTTATGTTTAAGATTTAAAATTTCCCAGGCATCATCTAGTTTGTTAATAGTTACGATATTCAGAGAGATGCTATTATTAATCAAGGCACAGATTCTTTCTTCCTTTCAAAACAGTGAAATGTTTACAGGAAGTTGGTCAAACTATGCCCTCTAAGTCCTTGTTGAATATCTTCACGAGATAAGCAGGTGAGTCTTATAAAGCACGCTCTCTTCAACATAACGCGATATTCTTCTTCGTGTACCTCTTTAACTCATTAAGTCCCTATTTCAATTCTGAGCACCTCGTCCCCCTAATTCATTTTGATTTCTATCCCAATAAAATTGATAACACCTGAATAACTCTCTGGTTCCATCTCGGTGATTCGTGTAAACTCCGACGTAAACACTGATTAACCATCACCTTGACCTCTACATGTGGCCATTTTTGTGGTTGAAGGAACGTTTTGTATGTCCTTTTATATTTTGTCTTATTTATACCTATGTTAACTACGACAAAGACTGCTTCATTAATCAGCAAAGATTCAAAAATTCATTTCTACGTGGTACCACTTTTGTGGTTGAAGAACCGTTTTGTACGTTCTTTTATATCTTGCCTTATTTATATCAATGTTAACTATGACAAAGACTGCATCATTAATTAGCAAAGATTCAAAAATTTATTTCTACGTGGGACTATTTTTGTGGTTGAAGGACCGTTTTGTACGTCTTTTTATATTTTTCCTTATTTATATCAATGTTAACTACGACCAAAACCATTTCATTAATCAGCAAAGATTAAAAAAATTATTTCTAAATGGGACCATTTTTGTGGTTGAAGAACCATTTTGTATGTTCTTTTATATCTTGCCTTATTTATATCAATGTTAACTACGACGAAAACTGTTTTATTAATCAGCAAAAATTCAAACAAAAATCAAAACAAAAGTGTTTTCTTTTTACAAAAAAAAAACAAAAAAACAGAGCCTTTTAATTGAAAGTATTCTCATTTTACTTTTCTTTATGAAAAAAACAACATGAGTGTTTATCAAAAGTGCATTTGCAGAGCTTTCCTCCCAAACCTTTAGCAGCAAAACCACAGCCGTTCATCAGCCTAGCCATTATTTTCCCTGCAAAATTCTGCTTTCAACATAAACAAAAATTACAGTTTGATTCCCACAAATCATTTAAAGTTATATTTCCTGCAAAACTATTTAATTTTTAAATGCAAATGAAACTAATTAAAGAAATGCTTAATACACCCACATGATTTGATTTTATAGATGATTTTGAATGAAGAGTGAGGAATGTAAAATACTGCTTCGACCGTTTATACTTCAATAACTCTGGCTTTATAGCCTTTAGAGAAATGTTAGAACTTATTATATGAAGCTAATTAAAGGAATTCAAAACATAAAGACAAAAATTTATTGGCAAAAGTGTGAATTTTTTTCAATATAAAATATGCTTGTTTCTTTTAAATATTGAAAAATATATTACTCGAAAATTTCTTTATATAAAGAATTCGGAGATTCTTTTTAATATGTTTCCAGTTAAAAAAAAAATTAACAAATTCAAACTGTATTTCAATAATAATCAAATTCATCCGATCAATCCATAATTGGAACTTTTTTTTATTAAAAGTAAACTTAATATCACCATTTGATTGGGATTCTACAGAAAATCGTGCTAATTACAAAATAGCAAAAATCAGCAAAACATCTTTTCAAGCTTCCTGTGGAATTAACATAATTATCGTGTATGTTGGATGTGTGTAACACAGAGATTACGAAGAGTAAAATTATGTGATCTCTCAAGACCTTAAATATTTATAAACTAAAAGTGAAGTTTGGATATTATTAGTCCCCTACTTTAGACAGAAAATCTGGCTTCTCTACTGTTATAACATTATAAATTTTACTCTCTCCTCTAAGAGTTTCTGATCTTTTCAAGGATGAACTTAACATTAATTCCAGAAGAGTTCGTTTTCCCTTGTAGGTTAATCATTGAGATATATCAACAAGAGTGAAAAGGGAAAAAATATTTGTATGACTCTATTACTGCATTCAAGCCACGTTTCGGGACCAAATAAAAAAAATAATAAAACTGAAGTTGCGGTTTCACTTTTGAATAAATTATACATCTTAGAAGCTTTTAGAAAACAATCAATCAAAGTTAAATTCACCTGCTTTGTTTTCTAAAACATGGCAAAGAAAAATATTTATACATAATTTCACTTGCCTAATAGAACATTGATACAGATTAAACTAGTTTTCGTGTGTATGATAGTCATTTTTTTATTATTGAGGCTAGTTTAATTCTCTCCTTAATCTGAATCTCATATGAGTGTCATAATTAAGTACTAGTTTAAAATAATTTTTAATAAACTTTTGTATGCAGAGACATCTAGTTATACTATCGCAAATTGTTGATTGCAAATTTGCATGCAAAAATTGTAGACTTAACAAGAAAACATAAAATTTTGTTTCGATATGTTTTAGTAGCATTTAATTCTTGTTTCATTCCTCTTTTATTGCCATGATAACATATATTTAAAATGTATATTTTTTTAAGCAATTATAGACTGAGCAAGTAGAAGTTGTGCACTGTAGAATGCCATATTTAGCACCAATAAAATAAAAGACATTAAAATATGAATTTTTTCTTATGAGTTTTAGAACTATCACAAGAGATGTGTAGCTTTATATTTGAATTAGTTTTTGATAACAGTTGATAACACAAGATTGAAAAGATGTCCGTAAACACTTTGCTGAAAATGGACTATTGGAATAAAATATTTTATTCGTGTTTGATTTTTGTATCACATTAAATATAATGCTGAAATGACATTTATAACAATATAAAATTTTACTATAGAATGCATCATTTGAATACATTGTCTGTTTTCTTTAATTTTACATACGGTCTTTCTACATACGGCCATTTGTACTAAAAGTAGAAACATGTAACTTCAAATTTGAATTAACTTTTTATAACAGTTGGTAGCACACGATTGAAAAAATGCCTCAGTGTGGCAATGCTGTAGCTTTAAATTTAATTAGTTTTTGATAACAGATGATAGTACAAGATTGAAAATACGCCTCAGTTTTGTTGAAAATAGAATTACAGAAACAGAATATTTTGTTCATGTTTAAATTTGTATGTATATTAAAAATAATATTTCAAAAGCCATTTATAACATTATAAAATTTTAATATGTAATTTATCTTCTAAATGCATTATCTGATTTGTTTAATTTTGCTTAGTTAAAATAAATGCTTTTTACATTTTGTTTAATTTTACGCAGGACCTTTTACATACTGTCATTTGTATTAACAGTAGGGACATATAGTTTTAAATTTGAATTAGTTTTTGATAACAGTAGGTAGCACATAATTGAATTGAAACCCTAGGTTTGTAGATAGAAGATATAAAATTGTTTTGTTTGTATTTGCTTTTTGTATTCATGCTGCAAATAAACTTTTTAAATGCCATTTATAACAATATAAAATTTAAGTAAAGAATTTATCAAAAAAATGCATTATAATTACTGTTTAATTTTCAACTCATGCTTCTCTCATCATTCAAGTCTATTTTCAACCTCTTTGAACTTTACTTAATAAGATAATGATGATCAATATTTTTTCTACATAGCATAGAATATAAATTTAAATACGAAAATTCTCAAAATTGTTTTCTTCATTCAATTTCATATAACAAGAGAACCTGTCAGTAAATAATAAAATATTGACCGACTTTACTCAGAAAAATAAAGAAAATGCAAATTCAATGCTCAATTGCTTTACCTAATGAGTTAAAATTTACCCTTTTATCTCTAATAAAGAAATATTTCTACAACGTAGTTTTGATAAATATTTTTCTTTTTTTCAATTTATAATAGTTTAGAGTAATGAGGAATTATTTCAGTAGTATAGAATATGATTTACAGTATTTTAATCCATTTTTAATCTTTTTTGAAATATTAATTAAACATACATATGCTTGAATGCTTATATAAGTGTTTAAGAATTTATATATATATATATATATATATATATATATATAATATTAAAAACCCTTATTTACATATTTTAATATTAATTTAATAACTTTTGTTCATAAAGTACGTTGGGGTTTTGCGCAGTAATTCTTATTTTTTCCCCCAGACAAGCTATAGATTTAATTCAGCCTTTGTCTGCACTACTTTAGCCGATAGTTAGCGGGTTCTCTTTAAACATGGGTATTTTTTATCACGTGATCAATTGTGCTTATTGATTATTCGTAGTCCTTTTACCTGAGAAATCCCTACTTAAAAAAGTGTGTGTGTGTGTGTGTGCAGGATTACATTGTCTGGGTGCAAGATGTTGTAAAAGTGCTTTCCTGTTGTATGGATTTCGTGTATCTCACCAGAAATAAACTGTGTTGTGATTTTGAATGAGTCTCGCCCATGTTACACACACACACACACACACACACACACACACACACACACACACACACACACACACATATATATATATATATATATATGTATGTCAGGTCTAAAAAAGGGGTAGTTAAAATGATTAAAAAGGTTACTCTTTTATAATAATAAAATAGATGAAAAAGACCCATGCTCGCGTAAGCTTTTCGGATCATCCGGTCAGGCGGAAGTATTTTTGAGCTATTTGATGAGCTTGCAAACAGATAAGTTTCAATCAGTGCGTGGACATGGAGCTGTGAACACTCTAAGCGTGTCTCTCTCACGAACAATGAAAATGGCGCAAGTTTTGCTTTTAAAAGAAACGATGTCATATATATATTCATAAACGTATAAAACACAAAATTAGGTAAATACATAAGGAAATATAAAATAATTATGAGTCAAGAATTAGTTAAAACGTCAAATAATTAGATAAATCTAAATAAAGAGCACAATTGTTTGATTTACTTACTTGTATAACAATTTCTTGCTTTCTGATTTAATCTGTCAAACATACATGCAGTATTAAATAATTGAAGAAAGTGATGATTTCTTATGTATGCATTTCTTTTAATATTTCAACAACAGAATTCCTAATGTTATCAAAGAAGCCTTAAGCTTACATCCTTGTACCTCCATTTGTTATGGATTTTTACAGTCTATATATATAGCATAACCGGAAGGCTGTAGATAAATGACTATAACTGTGCCTAATTATGAATATTCATACATTTATTAATATTGTACATTTATCATTCTTAATAGCACATTTTATCGATCAATATTAAGATCAGTTTCAATGTAAACTAAAGCACTGCAATTTTCAAGTTGTTTTGTCTAGTACTCGTCTAGACATTTCAAATGAATTGAGATATACTCAATGTCATTATTCTTTTAACCTTAATGATTCTACCGGTGTTTGAAGTAAATTTAAACATTCCAGTAGTTTATAACCCTCTAGATGATGGGCAGACCTGCATTTTTACATAGTGAATCATAGTTTAGTCTATCAAGCAGTAAAAAAATACGCTTTTTTTTTAATGTGTTCCTGACAGGACGAAAAGTGTTCCGGATTGCTTATTTGCATTTCTGACTTGGTAAGACTAGATTGTAGCAATAACTGTGAAAGAATTTGAAGAATTTTTTTTCTCATTTGTTTATAGTGGGAAGACAGTATTTTCCCTTAAACATAGAAATGTTTATGTCTTATAGGCTGATTCAATTTTTAGCGTGTAAATGCAATTGCAGTAAATTTTATCGAAACATTGAAGCTACTTCATTGATATCTAAGATGATTTTGTGCACTTCATTTAAAAACATCTAAAAATCGAAGTTGATTTTGGTATGCAATGATTATCTCTATTGGGGTTAATTTAAAAATGATTTTTATACCACAAGTTTAAGCGTTCAATGGGAAAGTATTTTAAATATAAAGAATCCTATTTCTAAATTAGATTAATCAAATTATTTACTCAGTAGGTTTATTTTTAATAATTGAAAAACATATATTCTACATTTTTGTGTTATATAGGGCATGAATAATATCTCTGACAGAGTTTTATTATTAAAACAGAAAATATATATATATATATATATATATATATATATATATATCTACATATACGCATATATATACATATATATATATATATATCTATATATATATATATATATACATATATATATATATATATATATATATATATATATATATATATATATATATATATATATATATATATATATATATATATATATATATATATATGTATATATATATGTATATATATGTGTGTGTGAGGTCTAAAAAAGGGGTAGTTGGAAATTAAGTAAGTTAAAAACGATTTTAAAGAGTAAACTCTTTTATAATATTAAAATAAATGAAAAACACCCACGCTCGCGTAAGCTTTTGGGATCATCCGGTCAGGCGGAAGCATTTTTGAGCTATTTGATGAGCTTGCAAACAGATAAGTTTCAGTCAACGCGTGGACATGGAGCGGTAAACACCTATTCCACGTTTAGCCCGTCACGAACAATGAAAATGGAGCAAATTGCTTTCCTTAAGAAAGATGAGTTAATAAAAGTTATTATTATCAAGACGACTGTTTTCCATTTGCCTTAACTCTGGATCACGACATTACACACGCACACGCACACACACACACACATATATATATATATATATATATATATATATATATATATATATATATATATATATATATATATATATATATATATATATATTCTAACATGCATTTACAAGCATTGTTGTGTTCATAAATTTATTTCTTTAAATTTTCCCCAGAAATTTATTTTTATGAGTTTAAGGTTCAATTAATATTACAATTCCACTAACAGCCATGGGATATCTCCTTTTATCACTATTATTTCTGACAAATGATGATAGATGGCAACACTGGCTACTTTCATATTAAATCAAGTGAAAAGTATATTAGTTATGTACTTATATATATATATAATATATATATATATATATATATATATATATATATAATATATATATATATATATATATATACACATATATATACATATATATACATATATAATATATATATATATATATATATATATATATATATATATATACATATATATATCATATATATACATATATATATATATATATATATATATATATATATATATATATATATATATATATATATATATATATATATATATATATATATACATATATACATACATATATACATATATATACATATATATATATATATATATATATATATATATATATATACATATATACATATATACATACATATATACATATATATATATATATATATATATATATATATATATATATATATATATATATATATATATATATATATATATATATATATATATATATATATATATATATATATATATATATAATATATACATAGGTATGTACGTATATGTAAGCATATATACTGCAGCATATATATATATATATATATATATATATATATAACATAGATTAAATTAAAAATATAAAATCTGAGAAGAATTCCATATTAAGTTTTTTGTCTATATTGTCAGACGTAATTACAACTAAATTTTACTTGCTATCATATCAGTGGATAGTAACAATAAGCTTCTTTGAAATCTTTTTTATGCAGAATATTTTTTAGTTTAATTAAATATTAAAGTAAGATGAAGGAATTATAGTAGCAATTTTAAAGCATAACTATTTATCTGTAACATCTAAAAATTATAGAATTTACAAACTAATTTAAATTCACATAACTACATTTAATTAAATTGACATAATGAAAACTGTATGTTGTTTTCACTGCAGAATCATACTACAGGTCAAGCAGAACTAGTTAAAATGATAACATGTTTAAAGGTTTGAATCTTTTGAAATTATACGAGAAATTGGGATAATGAGTATTATTATGAAAAAATATTTTTATTCTGAAACGCACTAATCTATGAGGCAAATAAGATGAAGTAAGAGAATTATATTTAGTGAATATAAAAATTGAACTAGTCAAAAAAACCTTCGTGTGACTGAATAAAAGCAATTACTAACATCTCCTTTTTTTAAATATTACGTTAAGTCAGTGATAATTCTTAAAATAATTTTAAAGTTTAAGTAGTTGATACAGATGATGCTCTTTGATATTTCCCAGAGCAAATTGATTTTTACCATATTGGAAGCCTGTCAAAGACTTGTGTGTAGATCGCGATGAATTTATAATATTTATATTAGAAATTTGGTTATGCTTACGAAAAAAAGTCTCAAAATTTACGTAAGGTAAACCAATTTTACAACTAACCGTGATTATAAGCTAAGTTTTTGAAAATAAAAAATAAAGGAAAGAAATATATACATATATGTCAGGTCTAAAATAAGGGGGGTGGTGGAAAATTAAGCGAGTTATGAACAATTTAAAAGGAAACTCTTTCGTAATAACAAAATAAATGAAAAAAAAACCCAAGCTCAGGTAAGCATTTAGGATTATCTGGTCAAGCGGAAGCATTTTGAAGAAATGATGAATATGCAAACCGAGAGTAAACAGTTGGAGCGTAGACATCGAGCTGTTAACATACTCCACGCTTAGATCTGCCACGAATAAATAAAAATGGCACAAGTGACGCCTTTAAACGAAACTTTACTTTGAATAAAGATATGATTTACTAAAAAAGACTGATTCTTCCATTCGCTTACCACTGGATATGACATATATGTATATATATATATATATATATATATATATATATATATATATATATATACACATATATAATATATATATTATATGGATGTCTCATAGTTATATAAGTTAAACTCAACTACATTACGGAATTTTGAATAGATACATACGGAATACCTAATTTGAGACTTTAATTTGACCATTAGTGGGTTTATTAGGAAAATACATCTTGCCAGGATAATGAATGCAGTTACATAACATAGAAACGTAACAGACAGTAGGGTGAATAGAGAATTCACAACGGTTTTTCACAAAAATAAAATGCTACTTTTAAAAGACATACTTATGATGAGACTTTAAACTGCCCTAACAGAAGTAAAAAATTAACAGTAAAAAATTGAACATCATTGTCTTCATTTAATAAATCATCAGACCAATCTTGAAAAAGTGTTTGTTGATCTCGAATGATCCAAGAAATTATCAAAAGATGTGAATATATATATATATATATATATATATATATATATATATATATATATATATATATATATATATATATATATATATATATATATATATATATATATATATATATATATATATATATATATATATATATATATATATATATATATATATATATATATGGACATTTCCGAGCGGCTGCAAGTATTCCTGCTAGCAGCGGAATTCGAAGCCGCGAACTCCGGTAGTATAGCAGTGTTCTACATTTGGAACATCATTCGGTTAACTCGCAAAGTGACTATTACAATCATCAAAATGATCACCATCCCGTATTCGAAAAGCTGTGCCATACACATATACTTATTATATATATAAACGTTAAACTCCGTTTGAACACAGCTAACAGAAAGTATTCTCGGGTGTAAGACAGTTGGATGATCAATATGAAAAATCTAAAATCAATATTTTTGGTCAGAATGGTTACAGTAATTGCAAAAACATAAACCCATTTGGGTATTAGACGCATAATTTAGACAAATTCATTGTTACTACTTTGTTTATATGAGAACTTAATATAATTGACTAGGAATCAAAATATTGTATATATATGTATGTCTATGAATATACACGTATATATTATCTGTAGGTTTGTGTAAAAATACAAGTTATCTAATTTTCTCTCCAATCTTATGAATAAGAGCAACAATGACCTTTACGCACTTTCTACTTGTTGATGCCTAGTGTATCATTATCAAAGAAATTTCTTATCAATTTTCGTATTTTTATAAATCGTATCATATGGTGTTTAAAATGCCAGCTGGACACGAATGCAGTCAGGCTTTAACAATCGAAATAGCTTGAAGTTAATATTCGTTTTGTTCTCTGCAGTCCATAATAATTTAGATCTTAGATGTATATTAACATACATATGTAAATATGCATTAATAAGAAATGAATCGGACATTAATGGGTCAAAATAGGTAGCTGAATAACCTTGCAATATACTTTACTCATTTCCAATCTTATTAGTGTAGGAAGATGAAAGAGACAAACCATTAATTCTGGTCAAATGTACGTATCACTTTAAAATAATGGCAAACTCATTTACTTATTTTTATAGGCTCAATTATTTCTTACAGATATTAGACCTCTTTTTTAAAACACATAATATGTTATTTTATAAAAAAACAATTACGTTAAGTAGAATTTGGATATTCTTTTTTATAATTGGAGCATATCTTATAATTTCAATTTAAAATTAAATTGTAGCAATATTAATTTGCATTCTTAGGAAAGAGAAATTAGTAGAGAAATCTAACTGTAATTTACTTTTAATTTAAAGTTTTACTTACGGGTATATATATTTTATATAAAATATGCAATTAAAATTTTAATTAATGTTATAAACTAAGATATATTTTCACCATTTTGTCTATTAAAACCTATATAATGTAAGAGATATATAACGATCATTTTGTACCTTAGATTTTAGCTTACTATAGTTGGATACACTCTATAAATTTCAAATATTTTCTGTATTAATATGAAATTAAAAAAATAATACATTTTTGAATTGACAAGAATATATAAATATTTTACTGTAAAAATGAAGAATGTCAGAAAAAATAATTTTAAATGAAATTTTCCTATAAGATTTGGTATTGATATATTCCTAAAATATATATTTAATAAAATGAAAATATTTTATTTATAGTTATTTTGTTTTTAATTTTAAAATATCATTCAATATTAATGCATTTAAACTTTAAATATTCATCCTAAAAAATTAAATTTTTAATAAGAAATTTAATTAATTTTTGTTTGAAGTTTTTAAATTCATAAATAATTTAATTTTTTTCTGAAGGAGTTATACTATATGAGCTGCCAGTTTAATTTATATACATGAAATTATAATATGAAAGAATAAATCAATGAAAATGTTGAATATGATACGTATGGTAAATAATGAAATTTTATAAAGGAATAAAATTTAGGTCACATTTGGAGATATATTTTTAAATACTTACATTTATTTAAAATAATTTAAGGCATTAAAAACATGCAAAAATTTGTGAAATGGAACTATTTACCATACATATACGCTCAATTTCTAAAATTTATGAGGAAAATATTTCTCAAAAATGAAAAGAAAAGTTTAATCTTACCTTCCGTTAAAATTTTCCGTACACGAAAACCGTTTGTTGATGGTGGAGCGGTTTGTTGCATCATTATTACTATATTTAAAATATAAAAAAAATACTAAATTTAAATATTTGGAATAAATAAAATACGAGTCTACTAGAGAACTATGAAGGATAGGTGATCGGAAGTCTTCGAACAGCTGAAGACCTGTTGCTTCTCAAAAATGTGCTCACTGGAGATCGAATGACAGTCATGTTCCATGTCTTGAGCTCTTATATCCACATCTCGCCGGTCGCCACATTTCATCAAAATGAAGACACCATCTCTGAGAACATGCTTCCTCCACTTTGGCTCAGTTATCGCCGTTTTGGGGGAATTTATGTCACGCGTGGCTCAGGAAATCGGTCACGGAAATAGAAACTCCGTCTAACGAGCTTGGCGAAGGGCGGAGAGAAGTTGTTGCTGGAGGATCAAGTAATTGATGCATTTGATCTAATTTTTCCCTGAACTGACCAGAGGTGATTCAAAGCACCTTGCTGTGCACGGGAGGATCGTGGGGTTTTCTGGGCGGTGGTGAAAGAAATGGAAATAAAAAGGCTTGCTTTATTTACCGTTTTCAGATGATTTTTGCAATGGTATGATGCATAAAGCAATGTTTTAAGCGAATAGACGTAGTAAGTGTTCTACTTGTATCGATGAAAGTGTTATTGCACTTTACAAAACAAATTGTCAATGTGATTACATTTTCACACGAATAAAAAAATTAAATCATTACAATATTTTAATAATATATTGATAATCGGGGAATCGCTAAGATATATTTGTTGCTTGTGAATAAAGTAATTGTTCCATTTAATTTAATTTTTCTTTGAACTGACCAGAGTGCGAACTGACCAGTTTTTTTGTGTTTGTAGGTTTAGTCCCTTTGAACTAATTTATTAACTAATTTTTTCCCTAGGTGTAGTTTGTACTTTCACCGACAAAATATTATTGCACATTGAAAAATAAATTATTAAAAAGATTATTGTTACTATTTTAATTCTTTAAATATATTTTAAAACGTTGTAACGTTTAGGTAATAAGTTAAGAATAAGTGAACAACACAAGGTAATTTTCTAAAATCTGATATTTATCTGATAGCTAAAATTAAAATCTTATAGTAAGATTTATGATTTAACGGAATTATTAAACATTGTAAAATACATTATTAAAATGGTTATTGTTATTAATTTAATTCTTTAAATATATTTTTAAACATTGTAATGTTTCTTTAGTAAGTTAAGAGTAGGTGAACCGTACAAGGTGATTTTCTAAAATCTGATATTTAGCTGAGAGCTAAAATTAAAATCTTGTAGTAAGATTTAAGATTTAATGAAATTAATGAAAATTAACTGTTTGGGATGAAATATTTTTAATGTGCGCATTTTTATGAAACAAAATATATAGTTATTCTATCTGTTTTATCTCTTGTAGTCAGAATGAAAATGTGAAATTCTGAAACTATTATGACAATACATTGCATTATTGCTACTTATAAAACTAGTGAGATTCTATAAATAGTAGGATTTAAATTGCAGAAGTGAAGTTATATGGATTGTGAACTTTTTTAAATCAATTTTAATGAAGATTCTATTCAAAAGCGTTTTAAATTTCTAGATATTTAGAAGTCATTGATAAAGAAGAATTATGTTAATTTATAATTATACATGAACATACAATTTTTCCAAGTTGTTTCCAGAAGTCAGTAAATAAACGGAACTGAGAAAAAACATCCGGTATTTAATATTTCCTGGTTGTTTCTGATAGATTTAGAAGCAGAAACATCATTTTCCTAGGAACAACTTCCACTAACGGATCTGTCAGTAAGTTTTTTAATCATCAATATGAAATTTTTGCAAGTAAGGAATGTCAGTTGTATTAAGTTTTCAAAATTTCCTGTATAATAATAATTGTAAACATTTCTGAATATTTTTATACAATTACTTGTACCATATCTGACATGAAACAAAAGTTTTAGAGCTTTTAATTATTTGTATTGCTCGTTGTGGAATTAAACAATTTAAATTTATCAGTGCATGGTACCCATTTAAATTTTTTTTCAGATTTTAAATTTTACAATTAATGTTGAAATTTTTTTGTAATTTAGAATCCAATTTATAGCTTAGTCGATAAATTAAAGTCTATTCGAATTATTCATTTATTTAACACTTGGCATGAAGGTATACTTCACCGCCAACTTAAGCGTACAGCGGACGTTTTTTCGTGAATTGTGCGAAAATTTAGTTATTCAGAAAAATCTCAGTAAATTGAAAATTACTTTGTTTTTATGAACGAACCTTTTTTTTTACATTTTAATATATACTGTATGATTATTTAACAATAAAAAACAATATTTTTACGAAATCTCAAAAACAAACGATTTTTAAAATTAAAGTCCGATAATCTGTCAGCGCATATTTCTTCATCACTATCTTTGTCACAACGGCTCATTTTATCAGTTTTGTATTCAACAATAAAAATAACCAATCTTCAAATTGACAAAACACGACTTGCACGTTCTGGAGCTAGGAATTCGATTGAAGACGAATTAACGAGACAAAAGACCGAGTAACTCGACAATCATAACTTGTGGAAAGCAAAAATGCAAAGCGTTGTATAGCAACGGAAACAACACTCATATAATGTCACACATACATATAATTATACGTATTTAGTAGATTTGTGGTGGTTAGCGGGTATCTACCACAAATCTACTAAATACGTAATTTTTACGTGATCCGCGCTCCAGTGACAGACTGCAAAAAACGTAAAAATACGTTGCCCCCAAGAGAAGTGTTAAAATTTAAAAATTTAAAGTCTTTAAAATCCTTTGTCCATTTTGAAATATTTAAACTCCCCTCAAATTTTCTAAAGCTTTAAAAAAATGTTTTCTATAAAAGAATGTGGTTGGGTTTCAGATATATTTAAAATTAAATTTTATAAAATGATATAAGTGACACTTATAATACAAAGCGAGACTCTTCTATATATTAGTATACAAGATACAAATAAGTAATTGATTACTAATCCCATGCAAAGAACTATTTTATACATTGTAATCAATCAATCGTATTGTATAATATTTATATAATATAATCGTTTATTTATATAATCTTTACAATGTGTACAATCATATAAATATTTAACTCTTCCATTTTAAATAATAAAAATGGCTTATCATTTTGAATTAAATTCGGAATTTAAAAACATGGGAAAAAGCCAATTAAAAGACCAAGTAGTCACAAAAATAATGCCTAATATCAAAATTATGGTATCATGTCTATTTAAAATGGCCTCTTCTTTCAAATGAATATAATTTTTTTATATTTAGAAATGCTCACCATGTGGTAATTTTGTCATGTAAACTAGTTCATTCACTTCTTTAAGGCTTTGAATATTTGTTTGGAGGCTTTTACCTTTAAAATTTGTATTACCTGGCATTTTCCATCTGAACAAAAATGTATGACAGTCCACTTCTACTTTGGTTGTCTCACAGCTTTCTGAAGAATTACAATAGTTATAATTAGTCTCAGTACTCGATGTGTTGTCACGTTCGGAAATGGCATGATCTATTCACTTCCGTTAGCATTCAGCTAATGCAGTATTGTGTGTTGCACTGAATGTGGTGAGATATAGTTCGATATCAGAAAATGATATTTATTTTTATGAATATCAAGAAATATTGTTGAATGTGTTAAAAACATATCCTTTTTTTATATTTAGAAATGATCACCATCTGGTAATTTTGTCATGTAAACTAGTTCATTCACTTCTTTAAGGCTTTTACTATTTGTTTGGAGGCTTTTACCTTTAAAATTTGTATAACCTGGCCTTTTCCATCTGAATGTATGACATGTATGACAGTCTCCATGTATGACAGTCCATTTCTACTTTGGTTGTCTCACAGCTTTTTGAAGAATTACAATAATTACAATTAGTCTCAGTACTCGCTGTGTTGCCACGTATGTAAATGGCATAATCTGTTCACTTCCGTTAGCATTCAGATAATGCAATATTATGTGTTGCACTGAATGTGGTGAGATATAGTTCCATGTCAGAAAATGATATTTATTTTTATGAATATCGAGAAGTATTGCTGAATGTTTTAAAAATACTATAATTTTTATGACACTGTTAACACCATTAATCCATATTTTACCATCGTCCTATATACAGGTTTGGTTTATCTTGGAGTACTACGATCTGTTGTTTTGTTTACGATTGCTAATGACACCGAGACCTATTGTTTAAAGCTGAGACGGTGTATATATAGGATAGCTAACCTTTATTGCATTTAATCTTTAATACAAATAATAACACTTTATTTTCCTTTTTACTCCCTTAACATAAATCTAAGGTTTCATAAGATATATTTATAACATCTTACTTAAATTCTGAAAATCTTGAAATTTATATAGATTTTTAAATTTGGCTAATTTTAACTTTTTTATCTGACATGATTGGTTTTATAAATTTAAATATTTGTGCAAAATATAAACTAAAAATCTTTTCACATTCAATAATTTTTAAAAGGTTGTTGCTGATAAAAAATTTTCTGTCTAATAATTATGTAATATTAATTATTTTTGAAAAAATATTTCTTAATGTGGTAAAATGCGATTAAAAAACATTAAAAAGTACATTTCATAAAAATTGCCAAATTTATTAATTTTCATTTTTTAGAATAATATATCTTTTAAAAGAAATACAAACAACTCTTTTAGATGCTTTATTTCAAACAATCTCATATTTTAATGTTACATTATATCGGATAACAGATATTTTGCTATACAAGTTTTTATACAAAGAATTTCCAATTTGCATATGTTAAGAGGATTTTTGTGGGTAACTGAATTTCAAATTTTCATTTGGTGTATACTCACTATGCTGTTTTGAAAAATATACTGTTTGAAATAGCAAACTAAATAAATATTTTATATGTTGGAGCTTTATTAATTGTCTTTTAAAAACACTAATTATTTTTTAAAAATTGATTATTTATTAATGTTGTAAAATGTGATTAAAAACATTAAAAAAATAAATTTCATAAAAATTGTCAAATTTTTAAAATTTTATTTTTTAGAATAATATATATTTTAAAAGCAATACAAACAACTCTTTTAAATATTTTCCGTCAAACAATCTAAAATTTTAATGTTACATCATATCAGATAACAGATATTTTGCTTCAATTGGATGTAAAAAATTTTATACAAATAATTTCCAATTTACATATTTTAAGGGTTATTTTGTGGGTAACTGAATTTCAAATTTCCATTTGGTGTCTACTCACCTTGCTGTTTTGAAAAATATAGTAATTGAAATATTAAACTAAATAAATTTTTCAATGCTGAAGCGTTACTAAATGTTTTTTAAAAATAATTTTAAAAGATGAAGAATATTTTGTCATATGGTGCATCAATAATAGGCTTTAAAAACGAAGATTTTATGTATTAAAAGTTACTATACCCGCTTAATAAAAGTACCGTCTAAATAAACTATGCAAAAGGTCATGCATATTAAGAGGTTCAATGTCACGGTAGGTCAAGTGGGTATTCCCTAGCTCCATTTTGAAACAGGCATGATTCTGTACAAGAAGATCGTGACAAGCAGTCATGCAGTGAAGTCTCGCGAGGCGTATCGAAAGGGAATTTTATGGCAGACCGTTATTCCAGATCAATTAGCTGCTGCGGTGTTGTCTACTGGAAAAAACACGTCCATTTATGGGGAGAACCGAAATGTCACGATGCTCTGTCGAGAAAGAACTTTCGCAAGTAACTATTGCTTCTTCTCTGTAAAGATCTAAATGCAACTGAAACAAGAGAAAAACACGCTTAATTGATGATTAAATGCACGACAGTGTGCAGTTTTCAAGTTTGTTTTCTCTACTGCTTCCGTTAAGACTTACTATATTAAACAGGTCAATTTCTTTACTAAAAATTTTGATAAAAAGTCTTTTTTTTTCTGTATGTGAATGTTAAGAGGTAATCTTTTAATAACTTTTACTTCATCCATGAAACTAACTTTTTTTATACCAAAACTTCGAAGCACCTAATGGAAGAAGATGCTCATGGGAAAGTAAGAGATTGGCAGGAGTCAACAAGGCCTATTATTGGAGAATTTGTTTTTCAACGGTCTTGGCAAAATTTTTGAATGCTGAGTGTGGTTTGTTTGCTTTTTAGAATAAGTTGTGCGTAGGGTTCCAGCAAGGGAGAACAGGTGCTTCGAAGTTATGCGTAAAAAATTAGTTTCATGGAAGCAGTAATAATTATCAAATGGTTGTCTCTCAACAGTGAATAATCACTATACATGCTGCATTAAAAATTGACAATTATTTTTCATGCTTAATGTTTTTATACCATTTTTCTTAAAGTTGGGGATCAAGGCATAACTAAGTATTTCCGTTTTGCAAGTACATTCTATTTGTGACAAAGAATGGTTTTCAAATCTTATAAAAATTTCTTTCATATTATGAATGTCGAAATTTACTTTTTCTTAAAACTGTTTAGAAGTTACTGTTTAGAAATACCAGAAAAACACAATCTGGAAATACAAAGTGCTTGCTAAAATAATGTTAACATTGAAACATCATGAACTGTAGCGTCACAACCAATCACGGAGCGGTTTGAAGTCACGTGGTTTTCCCTTAACTTTAAAGTCAATTTTAAAAAGGATGGACCCAGATTTTTACATTTTTGGGAACATTTTTGGAATTAACGAGTCTGGAATTATCAAAAAATTATTAAGATGTTCCATACCTCCACATACTTCAATTCCTCATTATCACATAAAAATTGCTACTTTATCTTACTGAAAATTCGATTTTTATATCTAATTCATTTTTAAAATTCCTTAAAGAATGATAATTAAAAGCAGGGTAGGAAAATTATAATTCAATTAAACTATATAATTTTTAAATATTTAAAATTTTTTTAACTAGATTTATGTTTACCATGTCAATTAAAAATTGTGTTTAGCAAGCAATTTGCCATGAACGTATTGATTTACAATTAATTTCGGTATATATAATACATAAACGATAAAGTATGACTATATATATCACATATAATATTAATATATCACATTAAAACAGTTAGTTAAAACCAGAATTTGGCAGAAAGTAATACATTTCTTTTATCACTTTGTGATTTCTCATAAATGCCTGAAGTAACACAATAATTAAAATATTTTTTATACAGCATAAAAAGTAAAATAATTAAAATAAATTTACGGTAAATGAACATAACGCCGTGTTAATAATTTTAATTCAATAATTTCTGTTTTATATACATATTAAATATGTGATAAAAGTTTAGAATATGTTTAAAAGATTAAAATAATCTAAGATTAGAATAATCTTGCACTAACTTCTTTCAAATTATATTTTAAAACAAATTTCTAACTGTGGTACATAAAATTAGGCAAAATTTCAAGTAAAGTGAATAGTATTTATTATTTTAAAATCACAATTAGGGCACAGATTTCAAAATTTCATCGGTTGCTTGATTCATATCACCTTGATCTAAATCACTCTATTTAGAAAACATAGTTTTAATCAAGAATTTATTTATTATAATGCACTTTGTGAATTTTGGATTGATTTCCATTTTTATGTAAAAGCTGGATACAAAAGAAAATTTCTGATAGAATTTATTAGAAAAATAATAATAATAATTAGTAATAATAATATTTTTAATCAGTATCAATCTTGAAAAAAATATAGCTTAATGCTTAGAATTTAGAACAATGTAAATAAAACACTATGGTTGTACTTCAAATAGAAATTATGCTATATTGAAGTTCACATTGGATTTTCAGTATTTTTTTATTTTTTCGTTCTTGATCAGTATGCTGGAAGATTTTAATATGTTAGTAACAATCTACTACTCAAAAGGATAAGTCTATGAAAGTATTTTAAGTAATAAAAAAGTTCTAGTATTTATTCTGTTAATACGAATTTGATAATTTCTTTCACTTTATTCAAATTCATATAACATTGTTAACATGAGTTAACAAAACACAGAGGAGCATAGTAAAAACTCAAGTAAAACATTTTTAACCATTTTTTCTAGGCAACTACTAGCACATTATAGAAACCCAATCGAAAAATCTGTTGATTATTACAGAGAAATGTGATGGTTAGTGAAGCATTTCAAAAATTTCTACCTACTAAAATAATTTAAAATTATTAGTAGTAATATCTGTGCAGTGTATAAGGTAACGATTTACCTGCTTTTTGGCTTCTCATCCTGTTTCAAACTGTAGACTGTAATAAACCATAAACAGAAAATTTCCAGCGCCCATTTACATGATTCTCATCGCATACTGCACTACTTGCAACTTAATGCTTCAGTAAAGCTATAAGATCACTTAAATTTATACTGTATCGTTTGATTAGGGATGTATTCTTTATTTTATTAACACATTCTTATAAAACACTTTTTCCTCATAAAGAGGAATAAAGAAAATACATCTTATATAACACAGATTAAAACAGAGAGTTATGCAGTAACACCAACATAATCACCAATAGTAACACAAACTATGGGTAACACCATTGTAAAACAGCCTATTTGTCCTTTTGATAAAACTGAATAAGATTATCGTAAAACCTAGGTTCAAAGCAAACTTCAAATAATACCTCATTTAAGCCTTTATAAGCTTGAAATGTAATAAAATCAATTATAATTTTTTAAATTCATTTTGAGAGGAAAGGAAAAGTGTTTGTTCTACATAGAGATGTGTATGTGGTATTGTCTTGTCGAAGAAGCCTCACATGTACAATAAATTTTTAATAATCACATTATCAGTTTTTAATAAAATCAATTAACATAAAACTTTATTTTTTAGGAAAATATTTACTTACATTTAAACTGTTCTTTAACTTAAACATGTTTAGATTCCTACGAAGTTTTTACTAAAAACTGTGAATGACATTAAAATGACGATTTCCCCATAGTTGCGTAAGAGTAATCGATATTTAGAGGGATGCTGGATATCTAGTAAATAATTTACAAAAAAATTCGTACATTTATAAAATACTGTACACATATACATTAAGTAAATAGAGCACATTAAATGTTTTTTTTTAAATCAAGTAACATTGAAGAAATTTAATTTTTTATGAAAAGGTTTGCTTACTTTTAAAATAGCTTTTACTACTTAAATTTCCCTAGATTCCTTCGAAGTTTTTTCACTCCAAATATATATTAAATTAGATTTAGTTATTTTAAGTTTTAAATTTCAACTTTGTATATATCATTAAAAGGCAATTTATGTTTAGAAAGTTCAATAATTTTGTAAAAGTTCTGAGTACAATTATAGAAGTATTTCCTATAAGTTAACTTTTAATATATCTGCAAAATAATACTCAAAAATATGTTCAAAAGTTATTTAAGAGTAATATTAAGGCAAAAATAAAAGAAAATTTTAGATATTAGTTTGTAAGAAACAATTTAGTTATAGGTTACCTATAAGTTAACGTTTAATCTATCTGTAAAATAATACTCAGATATGTTCAAAATATATTTAAAAGTAATATTAAGGTAAAAATAAAAGAAAATTTTAGATATTAGTTTGTAAGAAACAATTTAGTTATAGGTTACCTATAAGTTAACTTTTTAATCTATCTATAAAATAATACTCAAATATGTTTACAATATATTTAAAAGCAATTTTAAAGCAATAATAAAGAAAATTTTAGATATTAGTTTGTAAAAAAGAATTTAGAAAGCAACAAAATTGTTTTAAAAAATGAATTTTTAAAAATGTTAACAAATTTTTAAGATTATCTAAACAGTTATTTGTTTAGATGTAATTTAATAGATATGTATAAACTACTTCATAACTTTCAGTTAGCAGTTTTAAAAACGTTTACAAACTGAGCTGTTTCCTACCTGGAAGGCGTGCATTATTACTAAGGGATATGCCATAAATTTTTCAAAAAAATATTTTTATAAAATATTATATAAAAATAAATAAATTCATATCGTAACACAATAAAAAATTTCTGTTTATGAATGTTCACTTTTATTTTTCATACATTTTTATACAACTCAACAAATATATAAAAATTGTTCCGAGTGGAATAAATGTCACAGAACAACCGCTTCTTGCATGAAACAACAACAAGTTTTATACATTGAAAAATAAATTTACATGTTCATATGTTAGAGTAAAGCCTTGTTTTCAGTCCTTTTTCGTAATAAATTTAGTATTTTTTAAAATGTGTCTAATTTATTTAAAATTCCTAAAAAATAAAACCTAGGAATGCTCAGTAGAATTTAGAAACCAATGTTCTAACGTCCACGGCCCTTTAAATTGCCATATAATGATGTAATGGTTCATATATAATTAATTTTGATTTAATATGGTGTAAAACAAATTTTTATCCGGTTTCAACAGTCAACTAAATTTAAAATTAAATATAATTATAATACTTTTCACATTACCGATTATTAGGTGTAATCTATTAACTGTAAGAAGATCAAAAAGATACTTCAATAGAGAATATTGCTTGTTAAATGAAATTTTTCAGCATTTTTGACTTATCCTCAAGGTCAAGGTCAAGATATTGGTTTCAAAGGAGTACTTGCAGTGAAATCACTACTTCAACCTCCGATCGATAACTATCAAATTTGGATTATCTATGCACAGTAGCCAATCGTGAGTTCAAAACATTCACAGCAACTTCCGAATCAAAAGAATGGAAATTCTGCAAAGTTATGGGGATTATTCACATTACAAAGCTATGAGAAAGCAACGCATTGTCTGATTAAAAGGATAATTAAACTGTTTATATTACTTATCCTACTTACAAGCATGCACATAGACCACTCCCACAGTAAAACGCTGTATTGATAGGTTTGTAACGCATACTTTTATTCAAAGAAGTATGGTAAGTCACGTGTATGTCAGTTTAGGTGTGCTTTATACATGAGATTAAAATTTTTGCTATATATGTTATAAAAAGTACAGAACACGTTATAAATGAACAAATACAGTATATTAATTTTGGATTCAGTGCCATCAATCTCTTGCAATTGGGAAAATCAGGGAAATTTGGGGGAGGGGCAAATTTTACTTGGAAAATTTTATTAAGAAGTGACAATAGCAGATATTTCTGGTAATGGGTCTTTTAACTTTTAAAAAATACAATCACATCGAAGTGAGATTATTTTATTGTTCACATAAATTATTTTAGACAAAAAGTCACATTAAAATTAGTACAGTTTAATTTGCTTTTATTAGTTTGCTTTTGAATAAACTTTATTCCTTTTTCAATTAAAAATGTAATATTTTTATATAAAAACAATCAAGCATTTTTTAAAGACAAATATAAGCTATATTTTACGAAAAAAAATTTCTTTTTAATTCAAGATTTTTTTCGCAATACAAAGATTAAAGATTATTTTATAAAGTAATAGATATTTATCCTAAACTTACCTTAGATCATTTCTATTGAAAATAATGTTTCATAAATTGATAAAACAAATACACTAATTTTTATGGAAAAATATCTTTTTAATTCAAGACTTTTTCCTCAATAGAAACGATGAAAAGATATTTTATAAAGTAATCGATATCTAACATCAGTTTAATCGAACGTGTTTTCTATTGAAAAACAATTAATATTGCATACATTGATGAAACAAACCACGTATTTGATCTTGTTTAATTCAGCGGGTGAGGAATTTTTGATATTTTTTAATTAACTCTTTAGTTACATCTTTAAGATAATGTATTCTTTACTTAAACGATCATGTGGTTGTACTACCAAAGGGTAATTGATTTTCACAGGAAGGAGTTGAATGAATTTACAAAATAATCAGTGGGGTCATTTAACCAACACAACAAATAGGCTGTATTTAGATTAAAACACTTTGCCCGGGCTTTTACACTTCCGAAAAATTTTGTCCCAAACCTGTTTGCATTGTGCAACTTATATCGTTTAAAAGGTGGGAAAATCCCTTATAATTATTTTCTCTTTCTTGTATCAATGAATAAATATAAATATAGATGAGATAGATAACCATAAGTCATCAAGGAAGAAAATTTATCTTATTAAAATTCCACTCCACATATTAGATGCCCTTCTGAGAAAAGTGCATAAAGCATGATAATAATTTTTCAATTTGACTTAAAGTTTATGAATCATATTCGTAGGCTTGTTGATGGTAAGACCAGATAAATTATTTAATACTATATTAAATTGTTATAAAGTTATGTTTATTGTTTAATTACTAACATTATAATCGGAACACACTTTAAACTAAATTTTATCTTAACATCTGTTTGACTATCATCAACTATATTTTAGTTTTCATTGAAGATAGCACACTGCAATCTCAGATGTTTCCCAGAATTTTGTATCATTTATTACTTAGTAAATTTTTATAGCAATTATGATTTTTGGTTAATAACTAATATTATAATCGGAACATATTTTAGCTTAGTTTCATCTTAACATCTGTATGACTAATAGTAACTGTAATTTAATTGTCATTCAAGAGAGTACACTGTAAGTCTGAGATGTCTCATAATCTTTTGTATCATTTATTACTTATTAAATTATTATAGTACTTATAATTATTGTTAACAACTTACATTATATTCGTAACACATTTTAAACCAAATTTTATGTTAGCACCTATTTCACTAACATTAACTATGTTTTAATTGTCATTCATGATAGCACACTGTAAGTCTTAGATGTCTCAGAATCTTTTGTATCATTTATTACTTATAAATTATTAGAAAAGCTACAATTTTATCTTAAAAATCCGCTTAACTGACATTAATTATACTTTAACTGTCTAAGTATAAAATCTCGTGATTAAATCTTAAAATTTAGATGCTTCATACAGTTTATGATATTTGGGTCACTGAAAACATATCTTTTTTGTCCTATTTCATTACTTGCGTTCTTTTGTATATGAATTAGCATCATATATTCCGATGATGATATATTGCGTTTCGGCAAGGGCATCATTATGTACACTTTTATTTAAAAAAATGTTTCATTGATATGCCTCAAAAAACAGTGTGAGGACTGCCTGTTGATTGAGGCTGCAGTTGGCTTTCACTGTACTATCAATACACACATTATAATTCTCAAAATGAAATATTAGAGCTGAGATGATCTAGAAGTCAGCATGCAGAGCTAGAACGTTCAGTTTGAGCCTAGCAAGAAACATCAAACATCTCACTGTATACCTAAAGAACGAAAAGTTTAAATCTGTGACAGGGTAGGAGAAAGTTGTAATATCCAAAAGATTTTCCTCTAAAAGCGTCTAAAACAAGAGTGGAATCGAAGTGGTTCCAGTTACTAAACACATAGTTCTTCGGAGTTTGGCACTGAATTTAACCTCCTGGATGATTGAAAACTGTGAGTTAATCACTAGCTTCAGTTAAATAGTCTAATCATCTATAGCCTTCACTTAGTACTGTATTTAATATTTGAATATTGTAAACTATAAATATTTTTTTATAGTTCAAGTAATAATTCTTGTCACTTTTAATAAGCGTTTTCGTATGATCACAACGTTATCATCTTTGTTATAAAAATATCTTCATTCTTTTTTCCTCTGTAAATGCAAAGTATTGTACAAGATATTTAGAATTATTTTCGGTAACTAATAACACACTTTAATTTTTTAATATTTCTATCATGCCCTACTTAATCATATCACTACCGAGTCCTGGTCCATGCATGATACCCCCCTTCCCCTATTGGACATCATACTGGAATCCAAATTAAGTTTCTCAAACATAGAAATCGTATTAGCTTTGGTTGTAAAATATAAATAGTTTTTATAGCTCAAGTAATAATTCTTATCACCTTTAATAAGCGTTTTTGTATGATCACAATGTTATAAACTTTGTTATAAAAATATCTTCATTCTTTTTTCCTCTCTAAATGCAAAGTATTGTGCAAGATATTTAGAGTTATTTTCCGTAACTAAAAACACACTTCAATTTTTTAATATCTAATATCACGTGCTACTTAATTATATCACTATCAAGTTCTGGTCCATGCATGGCGCCCCCCCTCCTGATTGCACTTCATACTGGAATCCAAATTAACTTTCTCAAACATGGGCATCTTTAATGGGCATAACATGGGGATCTTTGATTAGCTCTTAAAATTATTTCGACAGATCCATTTTTTTTTATTTGCCAGTACACTGCTTTATTTACATTAATACTGTAAACGACTAGCTCAAAACTTTCCTTCTTCTTCAAAGAATTTGATTTAATTTCTTTTATTCCAAACAATTGACATCAATCAGTAAGGACTCATTGGTACTTTCCTCTCGTTTTTTCCACCATTTTGATTTAAAGCTATTGTTGCAGAGTAAACTATTTCATAAATAAATATTTCAAAGTCTAATCCTCAATCCCCAGGGAAAGCTGTTTTTCCGCAAAAAGGTCCGGAATCGGGAGTAGAAATCGCCCTCTTGAGGATAATCAAAATTGAGGAGATTCCTCAGTGTGAAACCACAGACACATTATACTCGATAGGATAGGCAGCCTGTTATTATGTATTGAAATGAAATGCCAGTAATTCAGTGCATTTTTTAATTGTTTAATAATATATGTTAGTTACGCACTTTTTTTAGAAATCCATTTATATTTATTTCAAACCTTTTTAAATAGGGTATGGCAACAAAAGCTAGACAATAGATCATGATAAGTATTTTATTATCATGATTTTTTTCTTATAGTTAAATTTTTAAAAATATAAGGAATGGATGAAATGGAGAAGATGATGAAAATCATATTTACGAAAAAATACCTATAAAATTAAAAAGCCTGTAAGAAACATATTGCAGAAAAGTTTGAGTAAAAATTGGGTAATTTACAGAGAGGAAATAAATTGGTTATTTCCATGTGTTTTGTTAATATGACATTCTTATTTTTTTTCTCTATTTTTTTTTCTTCTTTCGTAATAACTACTGCAGATCTCCGGCTCCTTTTTTTTGTTAAATTCAATTATTTATGATATTATTCTAGATAGATCACGGATTTGCGAAAATAGAACTTATTCAAAAAGTGGCTGAAGTAATAAAATTATTAGAAGTATGCATTGATAATGCAGTCTATTTTATTAACTGAGTTTTAGAAACTTTAACCGGAATTAAAATATTCACATTTACAGAGAACTAGTTAACATCTAATATTAACTTTTGATATAACTTATTCATGTAAACTTTTGTACTCCACGATGAATTTTGTAAATTCAATTATTTATGCAATTACCTTAGATGGATCATGGATTTGCGAAGATAGAACTTATTCAAAAAGTGGCTGAAGTAATAAAATTATTAGAAGTATGCATTAATAAAGCAGTCTATTTCATTAACTGAGTATTGGAAACTTTAACAGGAATTTAAATATTCCCATTTAAAATAAACTATTTAACATCTAATTTTAACTTATGCTATGACTTATTGATGTGAATTTCTGTACTCCAAGATGAATTTTGTAAATTCAGTTATTTATGCTATTATTCTAGATGGATCATGGATTTGCGAAAATAGAACTTACTTAAAAAGTGGCTGAAGAAATAAAATTATTAGATATATGCATTGATAATGCAGCCTATTTCATTACCTGAGTTTTGGAAACTTTAACCGGAATTAAAATATTCATATTTCCAGAGAACTATTTAAAATCTAATTTTAACTTTTGACATAACTTATTCATGTGAATTTCTGTACTCCACGATGAATTTTATAAACTCTAATATTGCTCATATATGACTGCTTATCACCTTACAGAGTTTCTATAGACTGTTCAATAAATTTTACACAAAATTTTAGATGTTTGAAGAAGATCTCATTTACAAATAAATGTTTACATTTTATAAATGCATCTTTATTGTACTTTAATGTTAACGTTAAAGTTTTGAAAAATTATTTTGTAAACACATTATTTATTATTTTACAGTTTTTGGTGTTTTTTTAATATATACGAGGCGCATCCAAAAAGTAAATTTCCCGATGTTTTCCCCTTTAAAGTAAGCGTAATTAACCGTGTCAACTGCGCGTGCTTAACAGATCTATGACGTATTAATCATATGCCAGCTGGAGAAGTCGCGATTCGTGCTAGTAGTGGGATAGCAGTGGTCCGAAAGGGAAACTCTAATTCCTTCTCCCTCCGCCTGCAAGGTTCGGTCGGTGATCTTGATTGCACAAAGCATTGCGCCAGCTCAAATTCATCGCCAGCTCTGAGAAGTCTATAATCCGAAACTGACACCCGAACATAAAATTGAACTTTCAGGAGCAGCACTGACATTTTTGCAACGGTATCACGATGACGACGACGAGTTCCTTGACAGGATCATCAAGGGCAATGAGACTTGGATTTCGCACTTTACCCCGGAAACCAAGCAGCAGACAATGCATTGGCATCATATTCACTATGATGTCACTATCATATTCACTATGATGATCTTCGGTCATGACCAAATTCAAACAGAACGCTGTCGGTATGTAAAGAGATGTGCACGGTGTTCTGGGACAGGAAAGCTGGATTCCATTCACAGGCTGCAGAATTCTACGACAGAGGTATACAAAAGTTGATCCCACAATACGACAAGTGTCTCAATTCTGGTGGTGGCTATGTTGAAAACTAGCTGAAACATTGCTGTAGTTGTTGCCAATAAATATGTCCGTGAAAGAGTTAGCTCTTTTTTTCTTTTAAATAGGGAAACTTACTTTCTGGATGCGCCTCGTACTTTAAGATTTTTTCCATTTTATTAAAATTAAAAATGAATTTATATATTTAATACATTGTAAAGTAAATAAAACAGAAAAATTTTGATCTTTATGAGTACCCTCCACTGCTATAATCTATAACATTTTTGTAAAAGTTTCATATTACAGAAAACATCATTTTGTATAAATAAAATAAAAAAATGAAAATTTTATATTCACGACAGTTCAATAGCAGTACAATGAACTCTGTAGTTCAATTTATTACTCCCGTAATATAAAGAAATTTTCAATGAGATTTTATTAATAAGTTGAGCTTTAATGCACAAAACTGATTCATCATTTTCTCTTGTGTTTTTAACTATTAAGAGTAAATAGTACCCAAACTAAAAATTTTCTCTATAATATCCTTTGTTTAATTCATTATAAGAATATATTCTGTTACTTTAAGAATGCATTTTTTTAAAGTTTAAAATGAAACTCAAACTTTTAAAAGTTCACTTAGTTATAGCACTTCAAGTAGATGACATTTTTTATATAACTTAACTTATGCATATAATATTAACATCAAAATTTACCCGCAAGAAAAAGTTTGACATATGTATATTAGAAACTAAATTTTATTATCAAAGGGAAGTGAAAAGTGTGTTTAAATTTTAAAGGTATTGGAAAATTAAATTTCTTTTAAAGATTTGAAAATTAAAACAATATCATTTTATGCTGTAAAACTATATGTATTTATTGTTTTAATAAAATTTTATTTCACAAAATATTATAGATAATTGAATTCTATTTGATTTAAAATATCACTTTTTAACTTACATATTTCTTGTTATTTTGTAAATAAGTTGTTTTTTAATTAATTTTTTGGAGGGATGTGTATATCATGTTTTCTTAAAAAGTAGTACTTTATATAAAAAAAAAAACTAATTAATTTTTAGAAAATTTGTCCTCATTTGATCATATAGAAAAGATTTGGTTCTAAACAAAACAGAACATTTTATTTTGAATAAAAAGTATTCAGACTTTTAAATTTAAACGTATTATGTCCCCTTAAATTTTAAAGGAGCATCATAAATTTTACAGCTGGAGAAGGAATTATTATTAAAACTAAAAGGTATTTAAAGATTATATTTCAAACAATACAAATACCAAATGAAGAAAGTTAAGCTTCATTGTAACACTTAAATTTGTATGCCTTGAAAATATGAAATAATAAAACAGTCTTTCATTTAAACTAAGTTCAAGTTTAAAACCCACCATTTTGAGTAAAATGCATTTGAAAGCTAAAACTTTACGTATTTTATTTATATCTTGGCAAGATGACACGTTCACACCAAATCCTGTAAATTCAAGTCAAATACAGTACAGTTTTAAACGAATCTGCAAAAGTATTATTAAAAAATAATATTAAATAATAATATATATGTATGTATGTAAGGAAAATTCTCATAGGTTTTCAAAACTTAAATCAAGGGCTAAAAATGACCTCGTCATTTTGCATTCCCCTTTTTACTCCTAACCTAAATTGACCCCTGTTGCTACAGTTGAAGCCCTTAGAGATGGGGCCTGACCAGTTATAAATCTACATGGACCTAGTGGGCAATTTAGGAAATTTCCAAATGAAAAGGAGATGCACGATGTCGTTGGGCAGATATTTTCCCACAGATGTTGACCCAGGTGTTAAGGGTCTTGTACTTATAACTCATACTAGCTGACCCTTCGGTTTGTTCTGTCCCTATGATGAAGTGGGAACCCGTCCTCCAACGTTATCTTAATAGACTTCTTTAGCTAAAACGGTGTCATTTTTATGGCTATGACTGCAACCACCCATATCTTATTACACACACACACACACACACATATATATATACATATACATATATGTGTGTGTCTGCTTGTGTATCTTCCCACATATACATATATCAATGCATACATTCACGTTTAAACATAAATAAATAAATAAAAAAAGACACACACACGCATATATATATATATATATATATATATATATATATATATAATATAAATATATATATATATATATATACATATATATATATATATATATATATATATATATATATATATATATATATATATACATATATATATATATATAATATATATATATATAATATATATATATATATATATATATATATATATATATATAAATATATATATATATATATATATATATATATATATATATATATATATATATATATATATATATATATATATATATATATATATATATATATATATATATATATATATATATATATATATATATATATATATTAAGGCTGGCGTTAAAACCACTAAGAAAACTAAAGAATGGGTATCATTTGTAATCGTATTGTAAGCAAAGTTGAAGAATATGGAACAAGTATTTGACGATTACAAGGTGTGGTGGAGACGGCGAAAGATAAGCAAATTTAGTGTTTAATAAAATCAAAGAAACCAAAACCGCCAC
>CM063509.1:122600436-122610436 GCA_032207245.1 Pardosa pseudoannulata | reverse complement strand
TTAAAGGCCAGAAAGTTTCATTGAAATAATTTATTTTTAAGTCCTTTCCCGAAATCTCTTAACTATCCTTTGATTTACTGAACGTTATTCATAATTAGATATAACTAAACAAATTCTAACATTACGTTAGTATTTTGATAAAGTTTACACAATACAAGAACTTCGAATTTACTAATGTACTAAAATTAGCTTCAAAAAAACGAAAAAAAAATTTTTATTGTCATATTTTTAATACACAAATTTTAAATTTCATTACATTAATAATTTATTGATGTAACTAAATGAATAAAAAATTAAACCACTTTTTAACTAATTAGAATATTTTTAAAACACCTTGCTATATTTTACCGCTTTCTTACTGAATGCCCAGAATTTTTTTCTGAGATCTGAGAATTTTTCTCTTTTGATCCAATATTTAAAGTTTGTTAATTCCCATATACTTTATTAAATAATATTCATAATTTACTTTATAAATAATTTAAATAAACATAACCAATTTTAATTTTTGCATTACTGTTTTTAATAAAGCTTTCATACCACATCAACTGAATAGACATTTATTAATATACCAACCTTAATTTAAATCTCTGATAAAAGACCTGAATTTTCGCAGAAATAAATAATTTTCCCTCATTTTTTTACAAATAATTTAATGAATGTTTAGAATTTACTTAAAAAAATTTAATTAAGCATAATTAATTTTATTTTTTCCTTAGGATTCTAAGTAATGATCTCATCAGATATTCGATGAGAACCTAACGGTGTCTAGCACACCGAAATGAATTAAAAATAGTTGAACTAGAAATTTTACTGATTATTACATTTTAAGGTGCAATACAAATTTTCATCGTTTTTATTAAAAAAACAAACAGAATTTGTCATTGAAATAATTTATTTATAATTCCATTTTACGAAATCTATTAATTACCATCTACTTTACTAAATAATCTTCATAATTAGCTTTAAAGAATTTCGTAGTATTTTAATATTATCTTAGCATTTTAACAAAGCTTCCACATTACATGAAAGTAATAAATAGTTATTATTGTAAAAAAAATAGCAAAAACCTAAACCAGAGTTATCGCTGATTAAATTGTTTTAATACACAAGAGACGTTTTAATAATATTGTGAATAAACTGTCAGAAATTTTCGCTAAAATAATTCATTTTTCATCCATTTTGCAACATCTGTTTCACATTAATATTATTTACTATTGATAATTAAGAAAGTTGTAATGGCTTATTGCTTTGTCTTGCACTCTAAGATGATAAACAATTTTGTCTTAGATCACTAAGCTGTAGAGTAGAGGAACCCAACCTTTCCTTTATCATGACTATTTTTATATATTTTAAAAGTGATCTTGGCTCTCTTTCATATTCATAATATTATAAACAAGAAGAAAATAAAATAAAATTTATGAGTAAAGGTATGAATAGAAATTTCAAAACTTATTTATATCGTTTTTAATATATATTATCTTGAAAATTTAACATATTTTCAAAAAATGTCCTGATTTAAGAGTAGTAAAAATTTCATGGGTAATTATTTACTTTTTATTAGACAATAATTGAATATTTATAAAGTAGAATTAATGAAATTACATGTATTCCTCTAACACATAATATTTCGATTTTCTTATTTGTGTGTAATCTTTCTGATTATACATAAATAAAAGTACCCTGGAATAAAACTTACTTGTCATCATAAACATTTACAAAAATATTACAAGAAATCTCAAAAATATTCAAAATAATCCTTCTTTCTGTGTGAAATGTCTGAAATTGTTCTTTTAGATGTAGTTTTAATTTAATTTACTTTTGAATAACTTTTCCTTTATAATTGAAAAAGTATAACAGTTGATAAATTTCAACGGAGTAAGATGATTTGTAGTGCACCTGGATAGTTTCAAGTATATATAATAATCGAAAATCTGTTTGGATAAAAATTAGAGCTATATTGGGGTAATACCATGTGTTGTTGGAATAATTGCATTCATAATTCAAAGGTGAATAATATGAAATACTTTTTCTTCTTATTCTTAATTATATTTTAAGATACAATGAGTTAGAAAATCTGAATTTTTATTTAAGTTTCAGCTAGCTGAAAGTCCATTGTACCCTTACGAAAGATGATGGTATTTTTTAAATCAATATTAAGATTTACTGACGGGATGATGAACCACGCATTTCTTGTAATTTTTGACTGCTTCAAGGTTAATCTCATATCATATTGAACATACAGCTTATTCCGGGCTTAAGTTTTGTGATATGTGGATTATGTGATTAAGTGATATGTTGTACGATTTGATAAAAATACAGTTGTCATTTAGAAACCCCTCTAATAGTTAAGGCATAAATTCCTCTCCCAGAATCGCCACTTATTGCTTTTGACGCATTCTTCTTTTCCAAATTTGGAGCTTTTCGAAACATCTACCACAGAAAAATAACTAGATCATGACTTTTTCAGAAGGTTTATCTGTTTGAATAACATATTCCAGTAGTAATATATTTTTTTACTTCCATGAGCACACGAAGTGTACTAAGGATCTTAGAAGTAGTAAGTATGATTCGCGGAACCATTGAAATCCACTTTCACAGAGGTAAGTAAAGGCAAAATGTCATATACTTATAAAAATAAGTATAAAAATTTTAGTTAAAAATTCAAAAATTCAAATATTCTAAATATATATATTTAAAAAAACCTTTTTATTCCATTTGGGGAGCAGTTCCTCTAAACTAAGATAAAGCTTTTCTTGAAAAATATTAAGTATTGAGAAGCCAATGATAAATTATTATTAAGATATATACAGCATTAATACATGTTCATAAATACAAAGTCTTTCGCCATTTTATAATATGAGAGCTGGACATTTTCTGTCCCTTTTTGCAGTATTCTAAGGCAATTAATATCCAGATATGAGTCTAAATCATTACTTTAGTTACAAATTTTTACCTTGTAATAAGTAAATAAAAAATTAATACATTACTGTTTAGAAATCTTTAGTTTTTAAACATTTTCAATACATTTTTCGTATCGATAACTATTTTTACTTGTAAATTTTATAATACCAATGAAGTTTAAAACATTTATATTAAATTTAGGATTATGATTACATTTAAAAAATTTTTCGATAAAGTAGTCTTTGTTGGTAATTGTCTTCAATAGCTCAAATCGAAATCTGAGGATAAAGCATTTAAAGTTTGAATGTTTCCCTATTATATCTTTATTTCAAACAAGGATGTTTTATAACATGTAAAGAACATCGATATTTCCACCATTAAGTCTTCCCATTGCTGACCAATAAGACTATCTCAAATAAATTTTTTATCGATATTATCATTTCTTGTTGCACGAATGATATCATCGAAAAATCCTGAAAGGTTATTTGACTCATCTCTACGCTCGATTTCTGAAGAAAAAATAGAGATATTTTCCAAAAGAAATGCGAAATTAAAGAAAAAGCATTTTAAAGCTTAAATTATGTAAAAATTTGACACGCGATTTAATTTCTTTTGCATTTGAGATATGGCATGGTCAAATGGACATTTCCTTTGCAATCTGAAGATCGAAAGTTTTACGACTGCAAAACATGTTTACTTCAAACAATGACGCTGTAAAACATGTAAAGAACATTGCTATTTACACCACTGAATCTTCCCATTGCTGACCAATAAGACGATCTTAAATAAATTTTTCATCGATATTATCATATATCGTTTCACGAATGATTTCATCGAAAAATCTTGAGTGGTTATTTGACTCACCTCTGACTACGATCGATTTCTGAAAATAAGTAGAGATATTTTCCAAAAGAAATGCGAAATTAAAGAAAAAGCCTTTTAAAGTTTGAATTGTGTAAGAATGTGACACATGATTTAGTTTCTTTAATTCGCCCTAACTTCTGCTGCATTAGAGATATGTCTTGGTCAAATCAACATTTCCTTTGCAATCTGAAAATAGAAAGTTTTACGACTGCAATGCATTTTTACTTCAAACAATGACGTTGTAAAGCATGTAAAGAGCATCGCTATTTCCGTCGTTGAATTTTTCCATTGCAAACCAATAAGACAAAAAATATTTAATCGAAATTACCATTTCTCGTTGCACGAATGATTTCATCGAAAAATTTTGGGTGGTTATTTGATTCACCTCTGACTACACTTGATTTCGGAAGAAAAATAAAAAGATATTTAGAAAGAAATTCGAAATCAGAGAAAATTCATTTTCAATAATGTACGAATGTGACACGAGAGGTAAATAGTTTGATTTCCCCTAATTTTTGTGAAAGTAAGCATTTCCATTGCAATCGGAAGATCGAAAGTTTGTAGTAAAACTGAAATACATCTTTACTTCAAACACAGATGCTGTAAAACATGCAAAGAGCATCGCTATTTCCGTCTTTGAATTTTTCCATTGCAAACCAATATGCCAAAAAAATATTTGATTGAAATTATCATTTCTCGTTGCACGAATGATTTCATCGAAAACTATTGAGCAGCTATTTGACTCATGCCTGATTATGCTCAATTTCTGAAGAAAAAAATAGAGATATTTTCCAAAAGAAATGCTAAATTAAAGAAAATGTATTTCGATGCTTGAATTATATAAAAATTTGACACTCGATTTAATTTCTGTTGCATTTGAGATATGTCATAGTCAAATGAGCATTTCCTTTGTAATCTGAAGATTGAAAGTTTTACGACTGCAATACATCTTTACTTCAAACACTGACGCTGTAAAACACGTAAAGAGCATCGCTATTTTCGTCGTTGAATCTTTCCTTTGCAAACAAGTAAGACAAATAAATATTTGATTGAAATTATCATTTCTCGTTGCACGAATGATATCATCAAAAGATCTTGAGTGGTTATTTCACTCATATCTGACTACACCTTATTTCTGAAGAAAAAAATCGAAAGATATTTCGAAAGAAATACGAAATCAGAGAAAATTCATTTTAAAGTTTGAATTGTGCACGAATGTGACACGAGATATAAATAATTTGATTCCCCCTAATTTTTGTTTAATTTGAGATATAGCATGGTCAAAATGGGCATTTCCTTTGCAATCTGAAGATCGAATGTTTCCCAATTACAATGCTTCTTTACTTCAAACAAGGACGTAAAAAATATCATCATTTCCGCCACTGAATTTTTCCATTACGGACCAATAAAACGAGCCTAAATAATTATTTGATCGAAATTATCATTTCCCGTTTCACGAATGATTTCATCGAAAAATCTTGGGCGATTATTTTGACTCATCTCTGACTACACTCAACTTCGGAAGAAAAAGAGAAAAGTTTCCCGTAAATGGATTCGTGAATAGGGATGTTTATGAATGAAAGCAGCGCGAGATCACACCCGACTCACAAAAGGTGAAGGTTGCTAATTCAGTAATTATAAGGAAAGCGACGTTACTACTTAAGTAAATTCAAAGTAATGAAAAGGGAGAGTGACTTATGTTTCATGAACCGCGTTATAATTCATTTCAAGGTCGAGGTGGTTTGTGGGAATTATCAGGTTTATTTAATTGGATTTCCCTTTTCCATCGACAAGTGATTTAGCTGTAATGAGTGCAATATAACGTTAAAATTGACGTTTTTCTGTGAGTTTGCAAGTATATTTTCCAGGTTACCCATTCCTGTCAAATGCCTTACGTGGATAGCTCAATTTTGTTACATAATTTCCATGATATGAATTCTTTTAACGTATGGTACTTAGAAACTTTTAAAATTATAAAAAGGATATGGTATTTTAAATTATAAATATTACAGTAAAACTTATAATTGTTTTACATTTTAGAATCCAATTTAAAGCACATATAGGAAAGAAAATCTGTTTGAATATTTATTTTGATTATAATTAAAACTTTTATCTAAATTATACGATGAGTCTAAATTTATTTTACAAAATACGAGGAGTGATAGTGCTTGTCCAAACGAGAAATAATTTTTATTGACCAAAGGACTATATTCTACTCTGAAAGGCAGAAACGCGAAAAATTATAATCTATAATGAGTGCAATATAACGTTAAAATTGACATTTTCCTTTGAGTTTGCAAGTATATTTTCCAGATTACCCATTCCTGTCAAATGCCTTATCTGGATAGCTCAATTTCGTTACATAATTCCCATAATATGAAATCTTTTAACATATGGAACTTAGAAAATTTTAAAATTTTAAAAAGGATATGGTATTTTAAATTATAAATATTAAAGTAAAACTTATAATTGTTTTACATTTTATAATCCAATTTAAAGCGCACATATATGAAAGGAAAGTCTGTTTGAACATTTTTTCTGAATAAAATTAAAACTTTTATCTAAAATATAGGGCGAGACTAATTTTTTTTACAAAATTAGAAGCCCCTCCCCAAGGGGCAGATCTTCTTTAGGTGTGTACGGGGTTCACGATCCCGGGGTACCTGAGTGATCTTTCTCTCTAGAGTCTTCCCTGGTAGACCGGAACTTTCCTCTGTAGTGCTTGTTCCTTACTGAGGTTGACCACATTAAAATTGGACTATGACGGGCCTCTCGTAGGTCAGCGGTGGCTTTATAGTCATTTATGGGTCACTGTCACGGCACGGTCATCATAGTTGCTGCTGTATGTTTTCGTATGGGTCAGCGTAAAACTCCCCTTACAAAATATGAGGAGGGATAGTGTTTGTCCTAACGAGAAATAATTTTCATGGAACAAAGGACGGTATTCTACTCTGAAAGGCAGAAAAGCGAAAAATTATAATTACAACCTGAACTTACAACATTGCTTTGAAAAAGAATGAACCATATCAAAAATTGCACAAACCGATTTCGCTGATAAATACTCATATATGTCCTCCTCCTTTGCTTTCAAGAAACGGTTCGGACACTGTTAAACAAATAACACTTTAATCCACTATGTTGAGTCTGAATCGCCATCATCTTTTGCAGCAAGAACAACTTCGAGTATGATTTGATGCGGGACTTAAATTTAAAAATTACTATACACACTTGTTTCTTCATCTTCATTAACACGACAACTCCAGATGGGCCTTGACTTTCGTTAGAATTTCATCCCATACCTCCTTGCTTATGTCTAAGGTTTTCTAATTTGTGATTATGATAGCTTTCAAGCCGTTTTCAAAGCAGTCAATAAACCTATATTTTGATCTCTCCTTTTTTCGAGCACCGAAACATTACTAAACTTTACCCAAAATGATTTATTTGATGGCTCGTACATTTTCCCCAGCACATCTTTAGGAATTTCACGAGCAAAAATAAAAAAAATATACAGAATCCATATTAATTGCCCAGTGTTTTTAAAATAAATATATATTTATAAAAGAATATTTGCAGAATATTTAGTGGCGTTTTCATGCTGGATACCCAGAATTTTCACACACAGCTAAAACATTTTAAAGCGATTTGGAACGTCTTTATGTGAAATATCTTTCTTAATATATAAGACAACAAAAATAAAATATAAGAGCACAAAGTGCAGACTAGAAGATACGACTGAGTATAACATATCGCTGTACTTTGACTTTTTGTAAAAGAATTCAAGCTCCTCCCAGGCACTAAAAAATAGTAGGGTATGTATCAATTGAAGCAGAGTTATTGTTATTAATGACTAACTTTCATAAAATATAAGAAAAAAATTTAATAAAGTAAATTAAATTAATTTCTTTAATAACATTTGTTTAAATTTCCTATAACATATATGTACTTTAACCACTTATCCTTGACGCCCAACTCTATTCGGATAACGGAAATGCGTCAATTTTGGAGTGCCTGCAAGTCAGTTCATCCGAAACATAATATTTAATTTGTCATTTTTCGAATAGATACATATACTTGCCCTCGAAAAGTTTGGCAGTTTTGTGTCATTTGTCAATATTTCTCGCATACTGTAAAGGATTTGTGAAATTCAAAGGAATCTGAGGGATATAAAATTCATGAAAGTTGATATAGATAATAATATTGTTGTATTAGTTTATTATATTTATCCAGAAAATTATGTCATTTGTTTTATGTTACTGTAATCTGAGGAAAAATTAAAGTAATCTACTAACATTTCCCATGTATGTGAAAATATTAGTTATTTTGTTAATTTAAAAAAAATAATAATCTATTTCTAACATTTAGATGATAATAACGAACAAAATTTTTGGCACTTGAAAAATGTTCTAAAGGAAGGGGGTTAAACACTTTATTAAGTTATCGGACTGGGTTTAAACGACGGTTTTGAGCGAAAAACTATTAGAAATTTCTTTTTTTGATTTTTTTAAAAGACAATAATGTTAGCTAATAATAATATTTTTTTGTCTTTTCAATCTATGAAATGAAAATTATAGCAATATTTGTTTTTGATCGACAAAACGGACGTTGAGTTTAAATAACCGGAAGTCATTGGTGAAATAATTTTCGTTTGGGAAAAATATCTCTAAATTTTAGTTTTTATTTTAAAAATAAATTAACTAAAATTTTAATTCAATTTTTGTCTATTTAGCTACAAAAAACATTTGGCAAAATTTTTCTGGAGCAGAAAAAAATGGCAGAATTAAGTGCATTTTCAGAGTAATTGTGTTTTGACCAATTTTTATTTAGCACTTCAGTTGCGGGCAACATAATTTTACGTTTTTTGCAGTCTGTCACTGGAGCGCGGGTCACGCAAAAATATGTATTTAGTAGATTTGTGGTGGATACCCGCTAACCACCACAAATCTACTAAATCCTTATAATTTTAAGTATGTGTGACATTATATGTGTGTTGTTTGTTATGCACCGCTTTGCATTTTTTCTTTACACAATTTATGATTGTCGACCTACTCGGTCTTTTGTTACGTTATTCCGTCTTCAATCGAATTCCTAGCTCTAGAACTTACAAGTCGTGTTTTGTCAATTTTAAGCTTGGTGTTTTATTGTTGAATACAAAATTGCTAAAATGAGCCGTTGTGACAAAGGTAGTGATAAAGAAATATGGTCCGACAGATTATCGGACTTAAATTTTAAAAATCATTTATTTTTGTGATTTCGTAAAAATATTGTTTTTTTTTTGTTAAATAGTCATACAGTATATATTAAAGTGTAAAATAAAAATAATTTCGTTCATAAAAACAAAGTAGTTTTTGATTTACTGCGATTTGTCTGAATAACTAAACTTTCGCCCGATTCACGAAAAAGAGCCCGCCGCACGCGTAAATTGGCGGTGGAGTATACCCGCATGCCAAGTGTTAAGTATACCGTGATAACAACGCAATATTTTATTCTAACAAAATGAAATTTATAGAACATAAAGTACATAATATGGTGAGTGTAATTAATGAAAATTTGAATATAAATGTCCTTTTTGGAAAATTACAACTGTTTTCTTAAAATAATGTGAAATTTTTGAAAAAAAAATATATCTAAATCATCATTTATATGATATATTTTTTATATCTAGTTTTATCACATTTTTGTGGGTCTAAGATGTGTATATAACCTCAAAATGTAATTTCTGAAAGGATATATTTTGTCTCACAACGTTTGTGATACGTACAAAAAATATCTGATTTTTCCACACATATATAAATGTTTTTACATAAATTTTTAAAAATCTTTTATTTTTATGTTTTTATGTATGAAAATATAAAGGTACAATTGTAATTCTCAAAATTATTTTTCGAATGAAATATTTTGTCTCAAAATGTTATCGGTGAATACAAAAAATTGTCCGATTTCTTCTATATATATGTGAAAAAGATTTATTACTGCATAAAGGAATAAATAAAATCTTCATAATTTTGCAAACGTAAAATAGATGTGTATATATAAGTGTATGTATGTAAACCCAAAAAGTATTTTTCGAATGATATATTTTGTCTCACAATGTTAGTGACAAATATAAAAAATTGTTCTATTTTTTCCGTATATATGTGAAAAAAGATTTATTACTGCATAAAGGAAAAAATAAAATCTGAATAATTTTGCAAACATAAAATATATGTTCTTATATAAAGGTGTGTATGTAAACCCA
>CM063509.1:122510436-122595436 GCA_032207245.1 Pardosa pseudoannulata | reverse complement strand
AGTTTTTAACCAGCTTACAACTTAATAAATGACCTAGGCAATACGATGTAACATACTGAGGAAGCCACAGATCAGTTAAGTATGATTAAGAGGAGTAAAAATACTTAGGAAAGAAATTAAATTATATTTAGGTGAGAGACTCTGAATAAAACTGCATATTATACCAAATAAAAAATTACTAATGAAAAATTATCTTTGGTAAAACTTGGTCCATTGTTTACAATACATGTGTCCTATTAAAAAGAGATGTAGTTAAAGAAATTTACAAAAAAGTGAAATATATTTTTGCCACATATATGAATAATGTAACACGAATAAGAATTTTATTAGTTGAAGGGCGAATGACATCTTTTCATTGGATGTCGAAATATTTTTTTCTAAAAATATAACTTTACCTCATAAATGTATACAAATAAACAAATATAAAAATAAAAATATACAAATTGAAGTTGAAGTTGATGTATTAATCAAATTAAAAGTATAATATTCACATAATTTTTTCTAAACTGAATTTTTTTGAAGTTTTGGTTAAATTTTAGTTTAAGAGCTTATAACACTTTAATTCTAATTTTCCTGCTAATTTTAACTCATTATTACTTAAAACTATATTTTTAACTTATTTGGGGTTTATAAGTAAATATTTTTTAGTTATAAAGTATTTTGAAAATGTAAAGTTTCTATATTATTTTGTATATTGAAAAAATTCAAGTCTATTACTTGTATAGCTATTGTTTCAAGAGGAATAGAAAAACATAAACTTTTAGACCTGCACTTAAATGTTTAAAGTTTGTGTGTCTACTTAATTTTGCGTCTTAATCCCTTTGACCTAAGTTTTGAAATTTTTTAATGTAACTGGTAACTTATCTACTTTAAAGCTAATGTTAATTGCAGAACAGAGAGATACAAATAGGTATATTTATTTACAGAGGAAATTTTGATACTTTCAAATGAGAACTGTAATTAATGACAAAAAGGAAGTGTTGGATTCATTTAGGTGGTATTTTTGTGTAATTCTAGGGACTATTTAGTAAGTAAAATTTTAAAAAGTACTATAACACTTGCTATACCTTTTGAAAGAGAAAACTATAATATGCTATGCCATGATAAAAAGAATTGCTTGCATCAGTAACAGTTCTTTCCACTTTTAACTATTTCAATAGTTTAAAAGGTCATACAATTGTTAAATCAACAAAAAATTTGAAGTCGTATGCAATTATCATATTAAAATGTATAATATTCAGATAATTTTTTATAAACTAAATTTTTTTAAAGTTTCGGTTAAATTTTGATGTAGGAGTTTATAACACTTTAATTCTAATTTTCCTGTTAATTTCACCCTATTACTACTTAAAACTATATTTTTAACATATTTGAGGGTTTATAAGTAAATATTTTTTAGTATAAAAATTTTTGAAAGTATAAAGCTTCTATATTATTTTGTATACTCAAAAATAATTCAAGTCTATTACGTGTATAACTATTGTTTCAAGAGGAATTAGAAAAACATAAACTTTTAGATCTGTACTTAAATGTTTAAAATTTTTGTGTGTACTTAATTTTACGCCAAAATCCCATTGACCTAAGTTTTGTAATTTTTCATATAACTGGTAATATAACTTATCTACTTTAAAGCTAATCTTAAAGTCAGAATTTAAAGATTCAGTTAGGTATATTTATTTACAGATGGACTTTTAATACTTTCAAATCAGAACTGTAATTAATCATAAAAGGGAAGTGTTAGCTTCATTTATGTGGTATTGTATAATTGTAGGGACTATTTAGTATGTAAAATTTTAAAACGTAATATAACCCGTGCCATACCATTTGAAAGAGAAAACTAGAATATGGTATTCCATGATAAAAAGATTTGCTTATATCAGTAACAGTCCTTTCCACTTTAAACTATTTTAATAGTTTAAAAGGTCATGCAACTGTTAAATCGACAAAAAATTTGATTATAAACTACAGCTAAAAAGTAATTCAGTTCTGAATATTCTAAAACATTCTGTGTAAAAAATTCCAATATTGAGTCTAGTTATGAATAAAAACGTGTCCGTTGTTTACTGTAAGCAAATTTAAACTAACAAAATTTTAACTTATTTTTTCTCAAATTGTTAATTGTCAAATTGTCCAATTGTGTTATTCAAGTAAAGCGCATATTATTTCAAAAGATTTTAAAGATTTATTCATGAAATTTTTACAGGTTTTACAGAATAAAATTTTCATTCGATTGAACTTAAATTTTCTTGAATATTTCACAAAATGTGTGTTTCTTTTTTTTTGGTATGATAATTTTATAATTTTAAAGAAAAAATCCCTTTTTTTTAAATAATTTAAAAATATATATATGTGTCTTAAATATGTACAAAGTTAAAGTTAGGTTCAGAGTTATTCTGCGATATTGTATTACATTTTAAAACAATACGTTTGTCCTAAACTTAATTATATTTGTAGTAATCCTGTGCGATAGCATTGATATAATTTTTGTTAACAACATAGTGTCTCTATTTAAAAACTTTCTTGTGATATTGTAGTACATTTTAAAACAAAACGTTTGTCCTAAACTTAATTATATTTGTAGTAATCCTGTGCTTACCTTTCACAGGCCTGCGAAATTGAAATTTTTGAAAAATACAAGAGAAGTTTTTTCTTATTTTTAAGTTATTTGGTATGCTGATTTCGAAAATGACCTCCATTTTTTTCCATCACGTCAGGATTTTTTGTAAAATTGATGTACATATTACTGGTAATATCCTATATAGAAAAAATGCTCTCGAACTGTTAGCTTGTACTGACTGGCAACAGTGGGTTTTATCTATTCATGTGAGTTTATTTAATATGTTTATGATTAGGCATATTAATTTTTAAACAATAATTAAAATTAAAAATGTATACATTTTGTATATAAAGAATTAAAACCATCACAACCAGAACGCATGAGCTGCACCAGGGCAAGACAAAAAGTTCCCTCGTTATTAAATTCTTTACATTAATTTTATAAGAAAAACTGCCCTAGAAAAACCCCAACTACCTGTTTTTACATTTTATTAAGGTTTATATATAATAAATGTCAATTTGAAATATATTTGAAACTCAATACGAAACAAAGACATTTAAATTTAGTTACGTACATTTTTCCGTTAAAATTTCTTTTTGACTTCTTTTATGTTCAATCTTATCTTCATCTCTTGCTAACATCCAACAATAGTCGGCAAGCATATTCTTATTTCACCTACCTTGATATTTTCTCTCCATATCCTTCATGTCTTGGTGGAACCTTCTCCCTATTCTTCGCTGACGTATCCTAAATTTTCGGGGAAAAAGTCCAAATGCGATTGGAGGAAATGCAATTTTACACACATGGAGCAGCCCAACACTTGAAATTTGTCTAGCATGTTGCCAACAATTCTTTTAAATTTAGGATCTTTGTGATTGCCCGAAAATTTTTCCACAACATCTTTGAAGGCAAACCAAGTTTCTCTTTCCTTTAATGTCCTAGTTGTCTCAAATTTGTTATTCCTAATACGTTTTCGGATGTCCGGTCCTACGAAGACTTTCTCTTTCAATTTGGCTTTAGAAAATCCAGGAATTTTTTTACACATATATTTTAAGCACTCACCATCTTTTGGAAGAGCCTTAACAAACTGCTTCATAACACCTAATTTTATGTGCAGGGGGGTAGTAATATTTTTTTTTGATCAACTAAGCTTTCTCGAATTACATTTTTGGTGCCTGGCGCAAGATTTTGCCTTTTGAGCCAATCTTTTCTGACCCAATATTGTGTTTTGTCACGGCTGTCTCACTCACAAATAAAACACGGAAATTTTGTATACCCGTTTTGTTGATCGAGAAGCATGGTGATGATTTTTAAATCACTGCAAATGATCCAGCCGTGGTTTTCATATTTTATTTTGTTGTGAACAAGAGCTAGGTTTTCATACCTTTCTTTTAAATGCACCGAGTATTCAACTGGCACAGACGCCCATTGGTTTCCTTGATGAAGTAGAACAGCTTTAAGGTTCCTTTTTCACGAATCTATAAAAATCCTCCATTCATCTTTATTGTAGGGAATCTTCAATTTTCTCATCAATCCAGGAGCATCTGAGCAATAAATGAGGTTCTCGTCTTCATCAAAATACTGAATAAATTCCTTTTCACGATTCCTGTACCAATAAAAAGTGGTTCCTTTGGCCAATATGCTTTTTTCTTTCAATCTGGAGCCTAATAAATGAGTTGCCTCTTTTACAGACTAAGTACTGGTGCTTACATGAGGTCACTGGTAAGGATTCGAGCGTCGCTATAGGTTAACAGCGATTGCGACGGGAGGGAGGGATGATGAAGAGGGACATTGTGCGCTCATAGGCTCTTCCCAGGCTCGCGCGCTTCCAGGAATCTGTCTAATTGGTGATCTGGATCAACATTGAAGCTTTAAAAGCCTTAAAATACTAACTGCGCTGTTGTAGTTTACCACAGAAGGGTAATTTTGAGGGTTTCATCACGGTATAATGTCAAAACACGAAGGAAAGTATGAAAGCAAAATACGTGAGAAATATTCATAAAAAACCACATAAAATTCAATTTTTCAAAAAAATGTGACGTGATAGACATTTTTAATGATTATTTTCAAAATCAGTACTAAAAAATACGTTAAGTTTAGATATCACATCCCTTGTATTTTTTTCATCGCAGGCCTGTGTAATTTTTGTTAACAACATAGTGTCTCTTATTTAAAAATTTCTTGCGATATTATAGTCCGTTTTAAATCAATACGTTTGTCCTAAACTTAATTATATTTATAGTAATCCTGTGCGTTAGCCTTGATATAATTTTTGTTAATAACAAAAAATGTTTCTCTTAAAACAAAGTGTCTCTTATTTAAACCTTTCTAACAAACATATTTTTTGTGTTTCATAAATGAATGAGATATGTGCGTAAAGAAAATAATTTGCTCTAACTATGTTAAAATATTATGTTTGTACAGTTTGTAGTTTTCACTGAAATTACGAGTAGTATTCATGAAAAGTCAAAAATGATAATCAATTTACGTTTTTTTTTTTATATTTAAAAGTCATATTATGACTACTTAAAGTCAAATGAACCCCAACTTTTTCGGAAGGGAAAAAATTAAGTTATATTTAGGTAAGATACTTATAATAAAACTCATTATACTGAATAAAAAATTATTCATGAAAAATTATCGTCGAAAATACTTGTTTCATTGTTACCAGTAGATGTAATCTGTTAAAAAGAGATGTAATTACAGGAATTTACTAAAAACTGGAATACAGTTTTGAGATATATTATAAGAATTTTATAAGTTGAAAGACGACTTGATCTTTTAATAATATATAAAAAGCTTTAAAGAATTTTTGTAAATATATGAGTTACACTTACGAAAATTTGTATACCTACTAATGGAATTTAATGTCGTATGAATCAGTCCCATTAAAAATGTAATATTCAGATAATATTGTTATAAATAAATGCTTACAATTTTTGGTTAAAACTTATTTGAAAACGTTTAATTCACTTTATACTAATTATTTGGAGTTAATTTTACCTTACTTTTAATTAAAAGTACATTTTAAACATATTTGGGTATTTTTTCGTCATTGTTTTTAGTGATAAGAAATTTTGAAATAAAAATATTCTACATTATTTTGTGAACTGAAAAGGTTTAAAGTAACATTTTTAAAATATTTGGGTATTTATTCGCAATTGTTTTTAATGATAAAAAATTTTGAAATAAAAATATTCTACATTATGTACTGAAAAGGTTGAAGTGCATTAATTGTAAAGATGAAGAGTGAAAAGAATTTTTGTAAATATATAGAATTTTTGTAAATATATGAGTTACACTTACGAAAATTTGTATACCTACTAATGGAATTTAATGTCGTATGAATCAATCGCTTTAAAAATATAATATTTAGATAATATTGTTATAAATAAATGCTTACAATTTTGGTTAAAATTTGTTTGAAAACTTTTAATTCACTTTATACTAATTATTTCGAGTTAATTATACCTTACTTTTAATTAAAATTACATTTTTAACATATTTGGGTATTTATTCGTAATTGTTTTTAATGATAAGGCATTTTGAAATAAAAATATTCTACATTATTTTGTATACTGAAGAGGTTGAAGTAACATTTTTAACAAATTTGGGTCTTTATTCGCAATTGTTTTTAATGATAAGAAATTTTGAAATAAAAATATTCTACATTATTTTGTTTACTGAAAAGGTTGAAGTACATTACTTGTAAAGATGAAGAGTGATGAGGAATAAAAAAAAACATTAACTTTTAGACCTGTGCTTAAATGTTTAAAGTTTTTATGTCTACATAATTTTCATCCGAGAAATAGCTACAAATGGCGCGAAAATTCCAAATTTTTCGAGGAAAGTATCTTTACCTATTGAGAATATGGCAAATTAAATATTATGCATTGGACTAACATATTTCGGGTTTCACGGAATTGAAATACCGTTTTTTCTTTTGCCTGAACTCAGGCCGAACATTCCAAAATTGGCGCATTTGCGTTGCCGGAACTGAGTCCGGCAGTCACAATTAAGGGGTTAAAGAATCTTACAAAAACATTTAATATAAATTTTGCGATACATTATACGTATTTTAATAGATTCTAACCCGTAATAAAACGAATTGCTTTCTTCAGTAATAGCTTCTTTCACTTTAAACTATTTAATAGTTCAAAGTGAAATAACATAATTCATTTTGAAATGGGATGAAAATCAAATTATATTCAGTTTAGATACAGAGTGAAACCGCATACTATGCTAAATAATAAATTACTCATGAAAAATTGTCTTTGAAAAAACTTGGTCCATTGTTATTAATATATATCTTCTATTATAAAAGAGATGTAATTAATCCCTTGAATGTGAAATATATATGAGAAAATCATGCCAAAAACGGAATTTTTTTCTTTAGTTTTGTTTGTTATTATCCTCAAAATGTTAGAAATATATTTAAAAAAAATTAAACGAAATAACTACTATTTTCAATATTTTCACATATATGGGAAATGTTAATGGATTACTGTACTTTTTGCTCAGATTACAGAAAAATAAATCCAATGATACAATTTTCTGGATAAATATAATAAACTAATACAACAATATTATTATCTATAACAACTTTCATGCATTTCATGTCCTTCAGATTTCTCTGAATTTCACAAATTCTTTACAGTATCCGAGAAATAGCTACAAATGGCGCGAAAATGCCAAACTGTTCGAGAAAAGTATTTTTATCTATTGCGAAAATGGCAAATTAAATATTATGCATTGGACGTAATAATGGCAAAGGAAGTGTTAGATTTATTCAAGCGGTACTGGTTTGAGTTCCCGGAAAACAATTATGTATAAAATTTTCCACATAATATATCCATTGCCATACTTTTTGAAATACAAAGTTAGAATGTGCTATTTCGTAATGAAATTAATAAATAAAATTAAATAGTTACTTTCACTTTAAACTAATAAAATACTTTAATATGAAATAAACCTAACTTAATACGGAAAGAAATTAAAATTCAATTCAATTACGAGACTCGAGATAAAACTGCATGGTATATTGTTAAAAAATTTGTCATGAAAATTGCCATTTAATCAACCTCTTCCATTGTTAGCAATGCATGGTGGATATTAAAATATATAATTAATGAAACTTATAAAACAGGTAATATATTTTTGCCATATCTTATAAGAATTTTATTAACTGGAAGGTGATTTATATCTTTTAATAGGATGTCGAAAGCTACAAAGCTGTCTTGTAAATATAATATTAAAGTCATGTAATTTGCAGACACAGAAATTGAAGTTGAATTCGGACATATCAGTCACATTATAAACAAAAAATTTAGATATATTTTTACAAATTAGAGTTTTTTAAATGTTGTGCTTTAGATGTTCATGGCACTTTACTTGCTTTTTTCTATTATTTTATCTTAATATTATTTAAAATTATACTTTTTACATATTTGGGTATTTAGGGTAAATATTTTTAATTATGACAAATTTTGAAAATAATATGCTTCGATATTTTTGTACATTGTAAATACTTTAAGAATATAATATATATATATATATATATATATATATATATATATATATATACATATATATATATATATATATATATATATATATATATATATATATATATATATATATATATATATATATATATATATATATATATATATATATATATATATATATATATATATATTATATATATATATATATATATATATATATATATATATATATATATATATATATATATATATATATATATATATATATATATATATATATATATATATATATATATATGTCAAGACGCAGCATGTGTAGACCTCAACTCCATCCACGAGACTTCTAAAACGATGAATGGCAACGCGAAGAAGCACGCTCCACAGACAGACAGAGAGAGAAGAGACTGAGACAGAGCGTGTGTGTGCAGTAAAGTAAAAGGATAATGACGACTTTATTAATGCCAATATTATGTTAATTGTTTGTTATGTTTTTGTGTTTTTCGAATTAAATGTCATGTGTTGTGCAATGGAAGTGATGTTGTTTTATCACACACACACACACACACACACACATATATATATATATATATATATATAGACCAAATAATATATATATATATATATATATATATATATATATATATATATATAGACCAAAACATATATATATATATATATATATATATATATATATATATATTTGAAATCTGAAGACCAAAAATTTTCACTATTGCAATACTTTCTTTTTATTTTCTGATAAAGAAGTAAAAATAGAATAAGTTAATGAAAGTTACAGAATTCTCTGAAAGAGGTTTTCTTTATTTATTATAAAACTTTTATTAGTTATAAGGTGATATGTATCTTATAATGGGACGTAAAAATAACAAATTTTTTATGTAAATACGTTACATAGTTATAAAATTGTGTACATAATTTATAAACACAGAAAATGAAGTTCAAGTCGTACGCATCAAAGTATAAAAATTAGGCAATTTTCAAATTAATCAAATGTGAATACATAAAAATCATATATTAAAAATATAAATTAAGGTTTTTAAACGTTTAGGCTGATATTTTAAATATTCTCTACTATTTAGTTTAAATGTTTCCTGTTAATTATATCTTATTGTTACTTAAAACGATATCTTAAAATACATGTATGTATTAATTTTGTCTATTGATTGAATAGTTAGTGAAGAGGAAATGTTTTTATGTTTCGACGTTGTTTTATACGAAAAATTTAGACTTTTTAAAATTAATGTTAATAATTTAAAATCCAAATTCAATCGAAAATTAAATTTTGTCAGTGTATGTAAGGCCTATTTGGTAAAATTTGTATACGAATTTATGAAAATTTAAGTGCCATAAAAATTTCAATCAACCCAAACCTTAAAACACTTTATTTAAAAATGCCTTTATCTGATGTAAAGACATAAGTATATTAAGATCATTGCTTTAGTTTTTGTGTACCTTTATTGGTTATTATTTAAAAATATTTTATGTAGTTTATTATTTGTGGTTCAATGTTATGTGTACAAATTTTCAAAACTCGGAGTTATTTGTTTACAAGATCTCTTTGAAACGTTTTCAAATGCTTTTGTAATTTATTAACACATTGTATGATGGACACGTACTAGTACGTTTTCTGACGATTTATACTTGAGCGAGTGTCACGTACTAGTACCGCACTGGACATCGCACTGGAGCTTCATTTACTGGCTCTCCTGGGCCAAGCCCTCTAAGCCAGAACTACTGTATCACATGGACATGAGAATTAACAAATATTGCAACACGATAATGAGGACTGGGATACTAACATTAATTATTTTTAGGTTTAGCAACTATAAGGTTCACGAGTTCGGTGAAGGAACACAAAAAAATATAATAATAAGATCAATAATAACAAGTTAAGAGGAAAGTACAGTACATTAAGTGTACTTGGCATAGTTGATGATGAAATACAATTACTTCTGGGCTAGTGTAATAACATGGTTTGTTTGTGGGTACAAAAATAACGGTATTTATAGTAAAACGAAGCTGAATATTCTTGTTTACTACATTGATTCTAGAAAAATTTAGAGAAATAAAAACTAGTTTTTACATTATTAGTTTTATGATTGTTTTTTTCATTTTTTATAATGTAAAAATGTTTATATATAACATAATTCGAAAAAATTGAAACTATATATTACTATTTCTATTTGATTTTTCATATTCACAATAGTATTATAAATTTATCCACTAAAAATATATATTTTATTTACAAAAATCTTATTTCAAAAATGTTATTTATATATTTCTATTAATATATTTCTTTATATTTCAATGTAAAATACGAAAAGTTGGTTAAAAAATTAAATAATTTTCGATCTATTGAAATTTAACTGAATAACTAAATTTACGCGCAAAACGCCCTCTCCCGGTACCACTCCACTGCGAAATGTACCCGCACACAATGTGTTGAAGCATAGAAGAGTGCGATTTGTGGTACAATAGAGGTGTGACATTTTGTGTGATGAAGTTCCATGCTTGTTGTACTTGTTTAAGTTAACAAAGGTCCATGCTAGTTGGAATTGACTATAGATATGTAGTCCAGTTATATTCTATGCGTAAATCGATAGAAAAATATTACAAATCAACATGTCGACACTCTGTTGAACAAAAAAATGATAGCAGCGTTATGATATCAATGTTATCCCCTTCAATAAAAATCTTTTAAAAGTTCTTTAGAATGGGAGCAAAACCGATTGACACACTCTGTTGAACAAAGTGGTTGATAACAGCGTTATGAGATCAATGTTATCCTTTTCCATAAAAGTATTTTAAAAGTCCTCTAGAATGGGAGATAACCGATTCGCTCACCAGTCAGGATGATTAAACCTGCTTAATTTGCTGACAAAGTGCGTGGGATAGTGACGAGATGGTATTTGGTTTTAAGAAATTGCACTCAAATACCATACTATACATTTTTTCATCAGACCAAAATTCCTGGTGCAAGTTTAATGTGTCTACACCGCAGACAAATTGGTTCTAAGTGCTCACTTGACCTCCTTCTAACCAACATATGCCCATCACTGGAATCAAGGCAGAGACAGTTTGTATCTCAGAACACAATACATCTGCGCTCTGCCCTCCAGTGGGTTCTAGACTGAAACTACCAAAATCGCAGATGGCAGTGATTTGGAATTTGTGGTATGCTGTGTAGGAATTTAGTCTTGGAGCTGTCTCTGTAATTGTTTTACCACTGTTTGTGTTACTCTAATGCAGATGTCGTGAGATGAAACAATATTAAGTGAGGATATTAAGGATTCCTTTTTTGCGTACCTTCCTGGGATCGCGGAACAGCACGTATGTTTGCTGCCCTATACATGCCAAACATTTGACCCTGTCGTTTCAACTCCAGACTTTTGGACACCATACAGATATTTGATTAATACAATGAAACCTCTCTGAGCAGCCACACCACCGTTCCGAGTATATTTGGCAGTTCAGAGGGGGTGGCCGCTCTGAAGGGTTTTATTATAAGATAATTGCTATAATGTGTAATATAAAGTCTAACATATATTCCTTATTTAAAATGAAATTGAACAGAAAATAGTACTTTATTTCATGCTCTCTTACATTTATATAAAAAACTCTACAATTTGTGTGTTTTAAGTTTTTACTTTTCTCAATAACAAACCTTTTTAAGTTCATTTTTTTACTTTAAAAGCAGAAAATTAAAGTCTTCCTATTCCTTCAAAATCAATTTTTTTTCTTAAATGACATCGTTCATTTGCGTTCTTCCGCAGTTAGACAATTCAGCTTACTTTCTTGCCTATTTGCCTTTTTTATATTCAAGCAGAACTTCAATGCGCTGTTCGAGATTTAGGAAAACACGTTTCAACGTAGTTGCAACTCAGATCAATGACAAACTAATGAAAAGAAACTGGCATGGATGACATTTTTGAAGACAAAGGTGCAATTCTTCCTTTACTGTACCTATTGGAATTCCAAACAAAAGCCCTAGGATACCTGCAACGCCTGATTCTCCAATTCCTCCCTCAGTTTCTATGGGTGTTGCAATAGGGATTCCCTATCTGAAGAGTGTGAGGAGAATACAAAAGAGATAACAGATTTAATGTTTCTAAGAAAGGAGGGCAGCGGGAATGGACTTCGCAAATTAGTCCTGGGTCTTATATCCGACCATAAAACTAACATCGAGCTTTTTCGCTCAAAATTAAAGCATTGAGCGAGAAAAATTTCCCTAAAATTAAATGGTCAATCCCACTCGGTGGTCGTTTAGAGGGGGTCGGGGAGACGCTGATACAGGTTATTTTACCATTAGGTCTATGAGTCGGAAAATCCGTGCCATGAAAAATTGGCCTTTTAGAAGATGACAGCTATACAAGGGTGGCCGCTCGAAGAAGTTTCACTGTATTTATTCTTTTTAACTTAAGTTTTATTAGTTATCATCACAAATCCCAATTATTGTACATTACGTAATTATAGAAAATTGGTTGATAAATTTTAGATATCCCGTAAATATTTGCTTTAAGTTATAGCATATAATCACAATAAGATTTAACTTAAATCTTTTCATTTTGGAGTTGTTATAACAAAAGTGAACTCAACACATACAGAATCGCAGATCAGAATAATTGGAAACAATTCGCAAAAAACTATTATCGGTTTCAGGGTACAGTCTACCGTAGCATTTACAGCCATTCTCAAGAATTTTGGATGTATCACCATGCAGTTTCTGTTTGGTTTACAATATGCTCATAGTATACATAAAAATAATTATTCGAAAATCATTCTTTATTGTGCTTTAGTAATATTCTTTCAGGCCTGTTGATGCACAGCAAAAAGGAAAACATGTGTTGCAATGATCTAGTCCAATAAACTGAGTACAAACAGCCTCTTACAAATGGATGCTGCGTAAACATAATATTTTGCCGACACCACTGCTGTCATCAATTGGTCAACTCTTTTACTCAAGAGGGCTAATGAGACCGGGATTTACTGCTTGAAGCCGGTTCCGAATGGCTACGAACATTTATGCCAATTCGAACCCATGAACTCCGGTATCGAAGAGCAGCGCTCTACAATTCCACCATCGTTCATTTCACTTCTGTCCTCAAATACACTAAGTAGATATGTGTTTGCAATATAACGGTAAAATTATCCATCTTGTCAAAGCTCTATTACACAGATTCCTTCAAACTCAGTGAGCTTCAGATGCTGTCTTTTGAGTTTCCAAGAAAGTATTGACTCAAATTTCAATCATAAAAATTTATTTAAAGCCAACGGGTTTTCCATGTTTATAGTAACCGCTGGCTTCACACTTATTCATCTAGAGCTAAGTTTGAATCGATGTCAAATGTATTTTCAATGTGCAAATGTATAGTTTATCAAGTATAATTTTTTTTAGTGGGAAGTTTTTTAAACATTTAATATACACTCAAGAGCCAAAACATTATGATCACCTGTCAATAAAGAGTTGGCCCACGTTTGGCGTGCAACACAGCTTCACCCATCTTGGCATGGATACCACAAGTACTTAGTAGATGGCCGGAGGCAGATTGTACCAGATGTTTAAGGAACGGTTACGCAAATCCCAGATATTGGGAATTGGCGGTCTTTGAACTCTGAGCTGCTGTCTCATGACATCTCATATGGGTTCTATCGGATTGAGATCCGGTGAGTTAGCCGGCCAGGACATTAATTGGAGTTCAGTGTAATGTTCCTGGAAACACTCAAACCACTGTCTGGCTCCGGGTTTGCTTCACCATGCGAGACAGTCTCCGACAACCTTTTTCTTCGATAACGTGTGGACGTCCAACACCACGTCGTCTACTGCTGGTTTCACCGTCATTCATCCACTTTGAATAAGTACTAACAACTGTAGTTTGCGAACAACCCACGAGTCGTGTAGTTTCGGAAATACTTGTTCCGAGCCTTCGAGCCATTACTGTCGTGTAGTCCTCGTTTATACATATTTGAGTATTAACCTGTGATCAAATGTATAGTGGTGATTTTATTTTGATTGCGTTGTGTAAAAGTATTTTTGCACTAAATTTAACCACAGGTTCTGAGAAACTACAGACATAAATATGAAGATAAACTAAAAGCTAAATTAACAGCATCCGAAACTAGCTTAATATAAAAAAGTAAATTTATTATAATATATATATACATCTATGTACATACAAAACTGATGCTAATTTTCATAAAATAAGATTTGTCAACATCTTCTAAATTGGTTCTGACAATTTTTTACTACTTAAGTAATTTTGTAAATAGAGAGAGGACCTAATCTCAATTTCAAAATGTATGTAAAAGGGGGTACCTTTGGGGAGTAAAGATGGTGTGCCCGGAACACTGTTGGTTGATGGGTATCTATGGATATTTCGTCCTTCTGGTCCGGGGTTTCCTCCTGAGTGTTTGGGGGTGCGGCCGGGCTATTTGATGTAGGAACACTTCCCGTCGGACTTGGCTGGATTCTCGAACTCGTTCCGTCGGACTTCTCTCCTCGTCTGGACTCTCGAGCACCTTCTGTCGGACTCTCTCCTAGTCTAGACTATCGAACCTCTTCTGTCGGACTCTCCTCCAGTCTCAGAACACCTTCTGCCGTACTCTCCTCTAGTCTCGACTCTCGAACACCTTCTCAATTTTTTGATTTTTCTTATTTTATTAATTTCAACCCTGTCCCCTCTTCCTTCTTATCATCCAATCGGGATAGTTGTAAGAATCTCATTGGTCTGCTTAAACCCCGCCTTGAGACCGCCAACGTGAAAAACCATATCCCTTCAAATTGGGCACTGTCTCTTAGGGACTCATAAATACTCCACAAAGGTACATTCTTATTTAATGTCAAGTATGGAGACGGGATTCTAATCTGAGACTGGGATCAGAACCCCGCCTGAGACCACCGTACAAGACAACAATATCCGTAAAATATAAATTTATGGTTTCTGTCTTTTTACAAAGATTTGATGAGGTCAGATTTAGATCCCGAGCATTTTACTTCTTGTATGAATGAATCAATTATATTACTGATCTAAATCGCCTCATCACAATTACAATATGCCCTCTCAAAATCACTTAGATCTACAGCCTTTCCCATAACGCACAGAAGTAAGTGAAAGAATGATTCTGCAGCCTCTCCAGCAGCAGTCAAATACCACTTTCACCTGATCACTTGCCTTCCACGTCATCTAGGCCAGTTCAATGCAAAATGTAGCGGTGATCATAATGTTTTGGCTCTTGAGTATATTAACTTACTGTATCCCAACCTATGAGCAAGCTTCATAGGGCAGGGTGGAATAATACATAGCTTTATATCCGTACTAAACAAGGTATAAAATAACTAATTGATCAATACTGTATTAAAAAGAAGTTTTAAGATTGTTAATGGACACTTTGGGATTGTATTGCAAATCAAAATTTTCAAATATCAATAAATTTAATTATTCTTGTTACTTTGTAATGCTTCTACTTCAGGCAGTACTGTAGATTTAGCATCAAAATATATAAAATAAATTGTTAGGTATACATTACCTTTGCATGAAAAGGGAAGATGCGTTGAAAATTATGATAGAAAATTGTTCCATAAATACTGAAACGCTGTATTAACTATTGGAGTTTCTTAATCATTAGTATAATACTATTTAGATTAATGCAATATTTGTTTCATGTAACGTTTATCAAATAGCTTAATACATATAAATTTTATTAGATTGGGTAAAAAACCCTTCATGTTATATGCAAAGAATACTGAAGAATTCTTTTGTTCTTCTCTCTTCTCCCCATAAAATGTTTAAAAGGAATTCTGTGTTGCATTAAATTTATAAGCCTTCTATCAATTGAACACTAAACTTATGATTACCAAGTAAATTACACCCTTATATCCTTGTAAAAGCTAAGACTTTTTTTAAGCCAGTGCTAAAATATATAGATAATATTTTCCATAACAGTGACATTTTTTACATAATTAAAACTTTATGTTTTGTCATTATAAAAGAAAATACAGTAAAACCTCCATATAATAGACACCTCAGAATGAAAAACATGCCCTATATTTGGAAGCGATTCTTATATATATATATATATATATATATATATATATATATATATATATATATATATATATATATATATATATATATATATATATATATATATATAAATATATATATATATTTTTTTTATATTAATATATATTGTTTTTTTTTTTCTTATAAATTTCTTTAAAATTTTTTTATTTTTTTTTTTAATTTTCTTTTTTTTTTTGTAAAATTTTTTTTAATATTTTTTTTAATTTATAAATTTAATAGCTAACTTTGATGTTTTTTTTTTTTTTTTCTTTATTGAGCTTTTTTCAAAAACTTATTTTCTAAAAAAAAAATTAAAAAACTTAAATATAAGTATTGCTGTTCTTAAAATTTAAAGATTTTTTGTATACAAGGAATAATAGTTTTTTTCTCATTTGTTTCCTTTTTTTACACTATTTTGTGTAATAATAAGATATATTTAATTTGCAGTAAAAAAAATAGCAAAAAGCAAAATATATGTTTTCTGAATTTATATACTTTGAGTATCTCAGTGCAGTTTTTCACCTCTTAAACGTTACATAAGTATATAATTAAAAATAAAAACTATATAATTTTTGAATTGCTTCCCTTTATATTTAACAACGTGTAAATTTTTTGTTACAATACAGAAAGAGAAGGAAAATCATTATCTTTTCTCATTTTGATCTAATTATATTTTACTTCAAAAGAAAAAAATAGCTTTCACTATTTAATCTTTAAATGAAAAAACGAAAAAGATATTTAGTCATTATGTTAAATATACTTTGCTAGTCACAAAACCCTAATATAATTACATTGAAATTATTATTTCACTATGACTATTCTAAGCCTATCTATACAAAGAATGCATCTCAATGTCACCATAAAAATGCACCCCAATGTCAGGCAATCTTGGAATTAGCTAAGTTGCACCGGATAAGTGTCTACGTGTGTGTATTCTTTGTTTACACACTGCACGGAAGAAGGAGTTGGGTGGGTTCTCTCAGCCCATGACCCATACACCTCCGGCACGAAGTAAAAAAAGCCTTTTCTTTAGAATAGATAAACTTTCTCCTGATGATTTCCCTGGTCTTTTGCAGGGGACCAAAGAAACCAGTTTTTAGTGTTCCGTTCATTTCCTGGAAAATGAGAGCCCCAGATGAGAGCCATGTTCAAAAGTAATGAATATATTGGATCAAAAAGAAAGCAAATGGTAATAGGCCCATGCCATGCTGTTATGCAAAGATGTGGCTGCATTAGACGGCACTAAGGAGACCCAACACTTAAATATAAAAAAAAATAGGGAATTTCAAAGAATTACATGATACTGAAATTCACCATATGGCTTTGAAAGGGAAATAGAATAGTTTGAGAACTGGTTCATAATTAGACATGATGCAAGTATCTTTTTTAGCATGCATAAAACAATCTTTACTGCATTTATTAAATTAAAACTGTATCTGTATATTACAACAGAAATTGTTTGGGCATATTCATTGTCTATATAATAATAATAATAAAAATCTTTAGGTTTAAAATTATCTCTTTCAAAAAGCATTATATAACGTTGTGCTTTAATTATACATAGTTTCTGACAAATCCTCTATATTCAAACTATAAAAAAATTATTAACGAACAATTATACTGTATAAGTTGAAGTAACTAATAAAGTAACTTAACGTTGACGTAACTTTACTGACGTAAAGTTACAAAAGGTTGTCATTGTATGCACCATAGGAAATTTTATCATTGTGTATCGACGAAACGAAGTTTTCAGGGTTAGAAATTTATTCAGTTACTAAATTAAATTTCTCTTTTAAATTTTATCTATTTGAAAACTGTATTTTTAAACATTTGACATATATTAATATAATATATACCTGTTATGCAAAAATCCAATACTTCCCCATTAAATTATACAATTTAAATTAAATGTAAAACCTCAAGACTTGAATAAGAATTAAACTATTTTTGGGAGATTTCATATCCCGAATGAACGAATATTTAAAATATTATTCTTAGTATGTATAAATATAATTCTATTATTTTGTCTTAGATAAACTTATAAATATTTTATCAACTGTTTCAACTCAAATTAAGACAATTAACAACAAACCAGGCTAAATGGCAGCAGTAACAGGATAACACTTGTTTAAAAATATATTTGTTACTTTTTAATTCTATTATATAACTAATAATCATTCGCTATAGATTAAAATATTTTTTTTCCATTCCTAAAGGTATATTTTAAAATTAGTATAAAAATTTCTTTTTTTTTAATATATTTTGTCACAAAGTAGTTATTCTATTTTTTTTTCCTAATTATTTTACACGTTGTATTAAGTCGAAATATTGGAAATCAAGGAATATATGAAAAGATCAAATGCCAATTATCTAACACTCGTGTAAATAAATAAATGGCCACCTTCGATATTTATTTTATTTTTGAAAATTTTCATAATATATTTCCAAAAATCTTTGTAGTAAAGAACTTTTTTCTTTCATATACACACAACAGAAAAAATAAATTAATAAAACTAGACGACTAGTTAAAAAGAGAAACAGAACTGTAAACTATTTAGAAGATAGTAATTCATCCATGTTCATAAAATAAGTTAAAGCTACGTTTGATATTTTAAAAATGTTTCTCATTAATATAAAATCATAATTGAAAGCAGATATAATATAAAATGTTAGTCTAAAAAAGTAATGGAAAAAAAAACCTGGAAGATTTGATAATTCTGTTAGTATGGAAATTATTTTGTCAGGAGAAATTCTCGTTTTTAAAAGTTTAAATAATATTTATGATAAAAAAGCAGCTCTTAAAACGATAAATATTTTAATATGTTAACAACATATTTTTATATACACACATTTTTCAAAACGTAATATTCTTAAGTATAAATTTGGACAATTCTTTTACTATAGAAAAAATGCGATCAGGGCCGGAACTTGGTCCTTTGGAGTCCTTGACAAAAAAAGTAGGATGCACTCTAGTCCAGAAATGCACCAATTGCCTTCTTCTTTACAACCGCAGCACCTCCCCGGTGTCAATCAAAGAAATTTGCAAGGGGGAAGGAAGAAAGAAAAAAAGCCGGCTCAGCCGCTTTAAGAGCGTTTTCGTGAACGGAGAAAAAGCCGGCTCAGCCGCTTTAAGCACGGTTTCAGAGATAGGGAAAAATCCGGCTCAGACGCTTATAGGGTTAATAAAAATTATCATATGTACTTAATCTATTATTTAAGTCAAATATAAAAGAAAAATATTCACGTAATATCTAAGTTCAGTGATAAAAAGTTTGAAAGTAATACAGACGATATTTGAATAATTTAAAATAAGAAATGATTGGTATGGTTTGGAGCTCTACGGTCTACTGTTTTGCACACGAGGTCTAATGAGACCGGGACCTACTGCTTAAAGCTGATTCCGAATAGCTACGAACATCCATGCCACAGTGGGATTCGAACCTACGAACTCCGGTACTGACGATCAGCGCCCTAACCAATCGGCCAGCGTTCGGCTAAGAAATGATTAAATGAGATTGTTAAAAGAATGACATAATGCTAGAAAAAATGTTATTTTTACCTCTTTATTATGTGACAATTTGATAAATGCCTGCTCTTAACCGGGAAAATAAGGCTTGAAATAATGGCATTAAATGCTAGAAAAAGGTGTGAAAGGGTGGATTTTGAACATTTTTAAGACGACAGTATTTTTGGATGTGATATTTATACCAATTTATTTTAGAGTCAGACCGATAGTTCAGGTGAAGACAAACTTTACTCGCTTTGAATTTTCTCTAACCCTAACTCACCAAGAATCTAATATGGATCCCTCTATCCATTCCAGGTACAACCGCTTCATAAATTCCAGGACAGACGGACAGATAACTTAGGCAATTATTAAATTGGGGATTAAAATAATTTTTTTTAATTTTCCAAATTATTTATGTCACTAATCTAAAAACTAATTAAAATTTTGAAATTATTATGACCTTTATTTCGGAATATTAAATGTCCAAACTGAAAACTAGGGGCAAAACAGCTGGTTAAGCTACAATTTAACTAAAGGAAACACAACACCTTAAAACCTTAAAAATTCGATATTCTTGCTTTCTACATTTTAAAAAGCTTAGGACATTTCTCAAACCTTTAAACGAAAATACCCCTTGAAATTTTGGAATACGAACTTGCTAATCTTTTAATTCTTTAACGCTGCCTAAAAGTTTAGACATTCAGCTGAAGTTAAATCAGATATATCAATATTAGAAGCTAAACAAAGGCTAGAATAAGAACCAGGATTATTACTGAAAAAGTAGATTTAGAAAATAAAAAAGGGTTCTGCATGTAACTGAACAGTTTTAAAATGATTTAATATAATTTCAACCAAATTATAAAAAAAATGTTTCTTTAATTTTCACTGAGGTTTGAAGAGTATGTCCAATAAACCTCTGGTTGTGACTCAAACATTGTTAAAATTCGGCATATTTCGGGTAGTAAAAATTCTAATTAATTTTCAAACAATATATTAAATGCTTAAAAAGGATTTTAATAAAGAGTACTTTCATATTACAATTGCTAGGAAAATTTATTATTTTATTATAACATTTTTATTTTAATATTACATCTATATATTGTTATAGTTATGCACTGTTAGATATGCAAATTATAGTGTATCAGCTCTTCGGAAGCTATGACATCAAGTATATCGAATGTGGGGCTTATCTGGCTGCCGAATTGGTGGAAGTAATATAAATACCGAGGACGAAATCTGTTTTTTGGGTTTTTGGTTCTTCTTTTCGCCTCTCTCTTGCACGAGATTCCGATGAAATAGTTAACTTCAACTCGTCGCTTTTTAAGCAATATAAAATACTTGAGATAATTAAGGATATATCTAGGTTTGTTCCCGAATGAAGCTCAATGATCTAAGTGATATTTAACATCCTACCTATGTGCATACTTAGGGTACTGTGCATTACTATATTTTCTAGGTTTTATTATGTTATATAAAGAAGAGAAGAGTGAGCGTAAAAGTTTTCTTGATTTATTTGTTATTTATGCTTATTATTTTACTTTTTTATTAACGTATATATTCTTGTTAAATAAATTTTTATCTTTACTTTAAAAACATATGTTTTATATTTCTGTCATGCATGATGACATGTGGTTTTAATTAGTTAATGGACTTTGACTTTCGTCATTATAATTGCACTGTTTTGTACGGGTTAATAAGTTAAATCCACTACACAACCCACTCATGGGCTTGTAATAACACATTATAGCCCAACAGTCACAATCAACAGCTTTCATCTCACAGTAGAAACTCGACCTAGAAACACAACAGAGGCGTCTACTAGTCTAGAAAAGTGACACTACTGGACGTAAAAAAAATTATATCATACCATACCTTCCCAAGCCTTCCATAATGATTGAAGTTAGTAAACAGGAGCGTGGTCAGACAGAACGACACCGTTTAGTGTCGAATTCCGATCAAGCGGGATGGCCCTCCGATGACCACTTGACCAATCAAAAAGAGATACCCGACCGACGTCAAGTACCGCGAAAATCGAGGAAGATGTGAAAAAGATCAGATATCTTTTGGTTTTGCAAGGAAAGGAGAGGAGCCACGGAGTGTGAGTTTGACAGTTGATTTTCTGAAGAAATTTCTTCTCCTTGATGTCGACTTGCACTGAGTCTAATAGTTTACAACAAGTACAACTTGTTTTTTTTTTGGAGACCTGACCTTTGATCTGTTTTAACGCTCGCAAAGGAGTTATCTGATAGATTCGCCATTCCTTTTACTATGTGGTAAATATCTACTCGTTTACTGTTTCCTGTCTATTTATAAACTTGAAAAAAATTTCCGCACATAAATCATTATTTTTCTTACTAAAGCTGTGTCCTTAATCTATGAGTTCTTTGTCACTTATGTGGTAGAAGGAATAGAGGAACCGTGAGACAATATGTAAAGAAGAGTGTCAATGGGTTTGTATCTCTATAAATTCTCACGCGACCATTATTTCCTAATCTATCGGGTAAAAATTATTTTAGAATCCTTCTAAACGGAAGAAGAGCTTTAATTTAGCTGAAACTGTAAATTGAAAACAATAACATATCACTTTTCATTTTACAATTACATGATCTGGACTTTCCAAAATATAAACTAATATAACTGATTTAAAATTATAAATAACATAACTATAACTAATAGATAAACGGATATATAACTTATATAAATTTATATATGTAACTATAGCTTTAACTAATATGCTGATACGACTTATATGAATAAACTAACATAATAGGTTTAGCATTCGCTGAACACCATGTACAAAATAAATGTGCCTTACACAAGAGACAGAAAACCATTTATTTTATTTGGATACTCTCTAGGCAGACGAAGGTAAAACACTGTGTACACTCAAGGTTTGTATTAAAAATGCTTTATGTATGTAAAGACATTATAGTTATTTTAAACCTTGTAAGTTTTTGTTCCATTCACATATGCAAAATAATCAATTGTAATCTAAGTGAAAAATCAACCCCCTGGACAATGCGGGGTATATATAAATAAATAAATAAATAAATATATATATATATATATATATATATATATATATATATATATATATATATATATATATATATACATATATATATATATATATATATACATATATATATATATATATATATATATATATATATATATATATATATATATATATATATATATATATATATATATATATATATATATATATATATATATATATATATATATATATATATATATATATGTGTGGTGTGTGTAATTAAATATTTAGAAGTATAGTTTATTTCATTCAATATTTGTAGAAAAACGAAAGAAAACCAGAATTATATTCAATTTTTACTTCTTACAAAGTAATACATTAAATTAGCTTTTAAAAGTAATTAAAACTAATATTAAAAATAAAGGTAGTCAATCTATGTTTGGAAGAAAATACCAGTTTTATCATTGCTTTCATTTTCATACTTTTCATCAATCTTTTAGAAGAGATAAACGGTTTTTATCTCTCTATTTATTTTTCAAAAATATTTACTTTCTGAAGTAATATTCAAATGTCCTTTAGATAAAATATCTTTGTATTGCACTCGGTTGGGAAATCAAGAGGTTTAAGCGTTTATATAGAAACCAAGGAAAATTCTTTTGTAATTATGTTATTAATTATCTTTATCTTAAAATTGATACTTAAAGAGATATAAACAACTGATACAGATTTTCGTTGGGACACACAGACACGCACTTAAGTTTATACGCATATACATAGTTCTTTATACTAAGGCAGTAATGTTTATTATTAGAATTGTTATTAAACTGGAAATGCGTTTGAAAACCCCAAAGAATTTTCTTTTGATACAGAGAATTTAGTACTATAAAATGGCAAAAGTAGTTGTTAAAACAATATACAATTTTAAATTTTTGTCTTAAATAAATAGCTTTTAACGAAAGTGAAATCCATACCTGGTTTTGTTACTATATAAATTGTAAAGATAAAATGAAAAAATGAAAGCAGTTGGTTAGTATACTCTATGTTATGAACATTTTTAACCACTTCCCTTACAAATATTTTTGAAAAAAAATTCAAAAATAATCACATTTTTTTTAAATAAAAGAAAATAAAATAAAACAAAATATCTAGGTTTTAGGTTGAATTTTTAATTTTTCACAGGTGTAAAAGCATTTAGTTTTAATATTAGTTTACTATCCCGAGTTATCTCGAGCAAATGAAAAAAAAGTTAAATATTAGTTTTTGTATGATAGTTTTTGAAACAAAGGATAACACAAAGAAATACTTGACATTATGTACATTGGTATCTGGTCTCTTTTCTTTTTGGCTTACCTCTAAAATCTGTTTTACGAGAGCACAGAGTACATTGTCTCATTTGATTTGATTTTTTTCAACAGCAGGAATAACATCTGGAAAATCCCTCGAGGTTAACCTGAGTGGTAAAGGACTAATACTGGGTCTTCCAGATGTGGCAGAAAACTTGTCAAGATGATTTTCTGAAATACGTTTTCTAATAAGTGGAAAACACGTGAAAAGTTCCGCCAAAAGGACCGCGAAACCATCAAAACTTGGAGAACTACCTATTTAAGTTGAATATTTCCTTTAATTTCCTCCAGGTCGAGTAAAACTGTGATACAACAAATCGTACAGACAAATTTTGAACCACTCGAGTTTTCTCGGAATAATAATTAACTGCAATGTATACAAACCCGAGATAACTCGGGATAATCATGAAAGCGGTTAAGAAATATTAACTCATAACTGATTTTTTTTTATCAAGTAGTTTCGTATTTTAATCAAAAATTCTTTGTAATAGATTTTTGTGTCTCATATGACTCATTTAACTTCATTTTATATACAAATTGTTAAAACATTTTTAAAAATTGAAAATTTAAAAAGTTAAAAATCAACTTTCCTTGTTAGCGTAAGTTATAATATATATATATATATATATATATATATATATATATATATATATATATATATATATATATATTCTAATTGTTAAAATATTGTTAAAAATTGAAAATTTAAAAATTTAAAACTCATTGTTTCTTGTCCTCTTAAGTTTAATTATTTATATACTTAACTGTTTCACATTCATACTTTGTGGAGAAGATAGCATTTATCCCTCTATAAAATAAAATACAATGATTGTAACATGATAACTGAGGTTCACAGAACATAAAAGTGAATTGGTTTCTATTTGATATAAAATCTAATTTCTAATTAAATAATGTCAAAAGTGTTTTTTCAATTAATTGAATTTTTACTATTTTCAGTTAATCCATATAATTTATGTTTTATGAATGTATTAATCCATATAGCAAAATTAATTTTTATTAAGTTGGACTACTATTAATAATTTTATAAAATTAAAAAAAAAATAGAAATTTTTTTTGCAATGAATCAAAAATAAGCAGGTATAACGTAGATTATGAGATCAAAACTTAGCAGTTTCCTTTAAAGTGACACTATTTAGGGATTATTTACAGGAATTATCATTGGAATAGTACAAATCTTAAAAGAACAGGTTAAAGAGAAGTACTGTTTCTCGTTCATAAATTGTTTACCTTTCTACGACGTTTTGTCACAGTCCCACTTATTTTAGTGAGGATAAAGATGAAGGTTAAGTAGCTATTATGTTTCTTTTCCAATAGATTCCGCTAAAGAATTTCAAACAATTTTTTTTGTGTCAAATCACTAGTGAAACACATTCAATTTACTAAATTACATTATAATTGATATTGTAAAGTCACTGGATAATCGGGTAGTCGAAGGTGTGGATGTCGAAGTGGTTGTGACACGACGTACAGCTTATAACAATAGCAACTTTTATGCTCGGTTAAATAGAAACTATTTACAAATTTTCCGAATGGAAATCAAAGGGCTCAGGTGAGCTGGTATGGACCTAAAAGTCCCAAGTTCTAAGCGAACCTAAAAAACAATCTGCGGTCAGGTGCCAATAGATAAACCGTTGTACAGAGGTACAACTGGGACTACTTGAGTCCCACACAAAACTGGAGAAAGGCTCTCCAAAAAACCAACCGCTACAAATCGCCACCTTCACTCGTCCTCTCGTAAGGAATATCTCCGGCGAAAACTCACGCAGCCTGACTGCAATTTTCGCCTCTTCCCTTTGGCTTACTATCCTCTGATTGGTCCTATTATTGGCTCCTGACAGTCTGACATTTCGGAGTCGTGTCCGACCTTCTAATCACTTCGGACATCTCAAGGCGTGTCGAAGCGAAAACCCTTTGTAGTTTAATGCCAAAAACCCAGACAGAAGTCGCATTGACCTGGGCTTTAACAAAACATCTTTGTGAACTAGCAACTTCACAATATGCTTATTTCTCATACATACGCCGTCAAACAAGGATTAAGTATACTTTTTAAATTAAACTCCTATATGAATGTGCATACTACTCATGGAATAATTAATACTCATATGCAATAAAGGTGAGGTTTTTCTTAATTTTATGATAAATCCGTAATTTTAAAATTCCCTTTTACAGTGTTTCTAAATGCTGTGTAGCTATATAGTAATACTATTATTTGAGGATACTTTAAAATATTTTCATTTATATAAATTTTCAATCAAAACCGGGTCTTCTGCTCGGTCCTTGCTTCTAAATTAAATGACTCACTTTGTTCATATTGTCTTAAGGAGTAGTTTTGGCCTCCTATATGTAGCACCTATAGTAAAATTGCCAACAAATATATTCCACTTTGTAGTGACTAATGTTATAAAAGAAAATGCCCTCTGATTGGATATGATAATAATACTAACATAAATTTTCCTTAAGGTATCCGTCTACGTACGGAGAACGTTTTTCGTTAAACATAGAAACTAGTTCATGTTTTTACATTTTTAGATTTATTTTTTATGTTATCATAGAGAATTGCGTTTAAAAAAAGTTATTCCTTGAGAAGTTTTTATAAAATTTCTAATAAATGAAGAAAATTTAATGAAAAAATCGGGTTTTTTTTCGAAAGGTCTAATTTTTAATAAATTAAATTATTTCAATATTTTTTTGACTCAACACATTTCTTATACACTGGACTAGTGAATCGCCTAAAAACTTCGCTTCATTTACATTTGGTAATAAATTCGGGTCCTTCAAAATCATGCACATTGGATTTTTAAAGAATTTTCATTACCTTTATATCGAACTATGAGTGTAACATTTTTAACAATTATCCAAATTTAAAGCTTTTAGGTCATTCACTAGTAAATATTATCAAAAGCAAAATAATTTTCAACACAATATTTAAGAACTTTTTGAGAGTCACATTTCAAGTATCAAAATATTAAAAATATAGTTCTGAGTAAAACGCATTTGAAGTTTATGAAAGCAGCTTTAATATTAAAAATTAAATACATTTTAAAGTTACGCTTCTGCTTCACTTTCTAATTGCCAAGTTGCTATTATTAATATTAAAATGTTTATAATCTTCATAAAAATTTAAAAAGTTTTGAAAAAATGCTCTTTAAAAAGCTTTAAATTCACAAATTTCGGTAAGTCGCTATTCCGTTTTGTTTTAACAGCTGTCACTGATGTGTTAAACATATGTTACTTTTCTTAAAATGCCGTAGAGACAAAACAAAAAAAGATTTGCCTAAAAGTTGAATTTCATAAAAATTTAAAAAAATATATGATTTTGGCAAAAAATGACGTTTTTTAAAATACTTTAATCGTCTTAATTGCTTTGGAATGTATACATTTCGTTTTTTATTGTTATTTGAATGAAGTATAACTGCTTCGTATACCATGCTATAAACAAATATTTAGCGTGATTAAAGACTTTAATAATTAATAAATGTTTAGATTTAATACAATATTCATTTGAAATATCAATATGTAGTATCACAGTAACTAAGTTTTGCACATAAAAGTTTTTGTATACATTTTTGCCTAGCCTTCCTTTCTGTGCACAGATTAAAATATAGTTTGAAGAATGCTTATGTTTTTTTAACGAGTTTTCTTTTTCTTCGGAGGTATATAGCATTGTCTATAAACAATGTACAAAACATGTTGAGCTCTGAACATGAATTTAATTTTTCAGCAGCTATATCCATTGAAAACAAGACTAGTAGCTTTTTATAGTATAAAGCTTCACTTTACTGTACTGTGTTTACATAGGGTGCCTAATAAATTTTAAAGTAGTTTTACTCTTTTATAATTATAGTGGTGATAATGATAGCTAATCACTAATAAGAAGTAGAATATCCAAATATGTTTAAAATTCAGCTTGTTTTCCTGTGTGTAGTCCCTATTGCACAGAGATTGAATCAATATATATTTGAAATAAACTAAATGCGATTTTATGTTTTTTAACGACTTGTTTTTCTTTTTTATCTATAAACAATGTACAAAACATTTCGAGCATCTACTACTAATTTTAATCTTAATATTTGGATAGACATTTTGAGCTCTGTACATGAATTTAATTTTTCAGCAGCTATATCCATTGAAAACAAGACTAGTAGCTCTTTTATAGTATAAAGCTTCAATTTACTGTACTGTGTTTACATAGGGTGCCTAATAAATTTTAAAGTAGTTTTACTTTTTTATAATTATAATGGTGATAATGACAGCTAATCACTAATAAAAAATAGAATATCCAAATATGTTTAAAATTCAGTTTGTTTACCTGTGTGTAATCCATATTGACTTAGATTTGAGATATTAATTAATATATATTTGCCAAAAATAACTAAATGAAAATTTTTTTATTGTTTTTAACGACTTTTTTTCTTTGGAGGTATATAGCATTATCTATAAACAATCTACAAAATATTTCGAGCATCTACTACTATTTTTAATCTTTATATTAGGATAAACATTTTAAAACTTTTTGAGCTCTGTACATGAATTTAATTTTTCAGCAGCTATATCCATTGAAAACAAGACTAGTAGTTTTTTATAGTATAGAGCTTCACTTTACTGTACTGTGTTTACATGGGATGCCTAATAAAGCTTTTATCAAGTAGTTTTACTTTTTTATAATTATAATGTTAATAATAACATCTAATCACTAATAAGAAGTAAGATAACCAAATATGCTTAAAATTCAGCTTGTTTTCCTGTGTGTAGTCCATAAGATATTAATCAATATATATTTGCCAGGAATAACTAAATGGGAAAACTTTTATGTTTTTAAACTATTTTTTTCTTCGGAGGTATATAGCATTATCTATAAACAATGAACAAAATATTTCGAGCATCTACTACTAATTTTAATCTTAATATTTGGATAGACATGTTAAAACTTTTGAGCTCTGTAAATGAATTTAATTTTTCAGCAGCTATATCCACTGAAAACAATACAAGTAGCTTTTTATAGTAAAAAGTTTCACTTTACTATACTGTATTTACATGGGATGCCAAATAAAGCTCTTATCAAGTAGTTTTACTTTTTTATAATTATAATGTTGATAATGACAGCTAATCACTAATAAGAAATATAATATCCAAATTTGTTTAAAATTCATCTTGGTTTTACTGTGTGTAGTCCATATTAACTTAGATTTAAGATATTAATCAATGTATGTTTGTCAGAAATAACTAAAAGGGAAAACTACGTCTTAATTAATTTCAAAGTGAAAAGGAAAACATCCCAATAAAAATGCGCAAGGAAGTTGCAAAGTTCCGGCAGTAAATTGCCTTAATAACAAAGTCCAGTCACAGAAGAAACATGTGGTTATTTCGTTTGTCACCAAAATTATACTGCTTAGTAACTGTTTTAGCGTCGGAACCCTATGTAATTACTAAATATTTCTAGTTCAAAACTGCATTCTAGGGCTTCAGGGGGAAATAGCTTTCTACCTAGAATTATACCCCAAAACTTTTCTTTTGCAGTCAATCGGACTAGTCCGGTAATTGTAGCCATAAAAATTAAGATAAATAAATAACGGTCTTGCAGACTTTCATATCCTGGTTTGTTGAAAGCGAGTCGAGGGAAGCCTTAAATTATAAAAATGATTCATCAGCATCTTCTAAAAACTAAGATTAAGGGAACAAAAATGCATAAAACATGTACCACTGTTTGGATCTCGTTGGAAAGATTTATACTACAGAGGCTATGTCGAGTAGATGGGGGGAACAGAAAAGAAAAGTATTATGTTTTTTCAAGCGTTTCTGAAAGGATGCAAGGTCCAGACTCCGTTTGGGATGGGGGGGAGGGAAGAGAAATTTTGCGGTTTTCTCTGTTCGGAATTACGGATGCTGGATTGAGTTGAGGATTTTTTTTATTCTTTCCGGGTATCTCGTCTGCAGGTGCATAGTTGTACTACACCGGTGTTACTCGTCGCGACCCAGCCCCTAAGTAAAGGCCTGAGGATGCGGCTTGCAATTGACTCACCGTTCATCGAAGGTTAGATCTGGAAGATTAAAAAAAAAAGAAAAAAGATCACGGCCACCCTTGATTTATAACGCTTTGCATGCTTCGCTTGATAAACGCACTTTTACGTGTGAAAATCTTAATGTTGAAACAAGCTTAAGTGTATCTATGTAATCCTGCCTGATTTGGATTGGGGTCTTCTCTAGAGAGATGAGAGATTATGAATGAGATGATAAAAGATTGCGTAAAACAAGGCAGGAGAAATTTTAACTGTTGTGAAATTTGGAGTTGGAAACATATTTTAGAAAACAAGAATATTGTTGATAAATATTCTCTTAACACTAGAACCGTGGGAGTTTTGGTATACCAAAAACCACGGGCTGGGTCAAACATATCTCAATGATTATAAACCCTGTTGTTATTCAATAATAAGTAAAGTATATTTATATGCAATGACATTTATTCATTACTAAACATAAAAATGTAGGCATTTTGTATAAAGCCCCAAAGACGGCCCGAGAAAATTTTCAGGGATTTTCAAACCTTAAGTCAAGGGCAAAAATTCCCACGTCCTTTTGCTTTCTCCTTTTTAACTCCTAACCTACATTGACCACTAGGGCTACAGTCTACTTCCTTAAAGAAGGGGTTTAACCAATTATAATTCTACTTTGCCCTAGCGGATAATTTAAGAAATTTGCAAACAAAAAGGAGATCGTCTATCGGAGGCAGATTTTCTTTGATATTTTCACACAGATTTTGACTGAAATGTTGACCCAGGTGTTAAGGGTCTTTTACTCATAACTTTATGTTAGTAGACTCTTCAGTTTGTCCTGTCCCTATAATGAAGTTAACCCCCCCCTCCAACGATCTTTAATAATGGTCTTTAACTAAAACGGTGTCATTTTTATGGGCCATGACTAAAACCGTCCATCGTGAAGTCCGTTTTACTACACACACACACACACACACACACACACACACACACACACACGCACATATATATATATATATATATATATATGTATATATATATATATATATATATATATATATTGTACATTTTCTACATATCGGTGTTTTACACTTAGAAAAAATATTGACAGTTTTTTTCCACCTTTGAACGATTTAGAAATGAACCATTTTTTACATATGCTCAAATTCTTCAATATTATATTTCCATAGATTTTTATGGGTATAAAATTAAAAAAAGTCAAGAAATTATTTCAACTTAAATGGTAACTTTAAAAAAAATTGGATACAAATAACATTTAGTCAAAATGAACCATCCCGCAGTTTAGTGTTAATCATTTTGGAAAATTATATATTTTGTTGCATTTTTTGAAGAGTATTGTACAGTGATGGGTAAGCGTGAGATGAAATATTGTAGCATTTTAGATTTCTATATCGTTTAAAGAACCACACAACACTTAGAGAAATACGTAAATAAATTCGTTTTTAATTTCATTTTAGTGATACACAAATCGTAAGTGCTATGAGAAATACACCGAAAATATATAATAGATAAATATAAGAATTTTACGAAATACTTCTTTGAAAACTTCATTGATAGTATTAAAATGTATAACGAATGTATTGATAAATTTAAAATATTTAACACTAAACTTACAGATATTTTATACAAACCCATTTTTACCGATATTAATTAAATGACCGTTTTTTAAATAAACATTCTATTCATTTACAGTTGGCTATAAATAATGTAGAATTTAGCATAGACAATAAAAAGCAAAATAGTTATCATGCAATAATAAAAAAAACATTTACTTTTTTGGTCTTAAGGAACATGCATTTTTAAATCACGTTTGAAATGTTTGCTATGACACATACAGAGCCAGACAGCTCTTGAATTTAAGTTATCCTTATTTTGCTTTCTGAGTTATAATCAGTCGCCGCTTTGTAACCAGCAGCCAAATGATGGCTACATGGTAGAGAGCTACTCTTCGGTACAGGAGTTCGTGAGTTTAAATCTTACTGCTGGCATGAACGTTCATAGCCGTTCGGAATAGGCTTTAAACAGTAGGTCCCAGTCTCATTATTCTCATGAGCAAAAGAGTAGACCGTAGTGCTCCAAACCAAACGAATAATAATGCATAAAACAAACTGTATTTAGCAGTTAGCTGTTATTAGCAGTTTCTTGGAAAACTTAAAATTAGTACTAAGTTTGCGATTATAAAATTTCATCTATTTTCTAGCATTTAAAAGATCATTCGCGGCAGAGAGCATAAGATTATCAGGATGAACGAAAGAAAAGATATATATATATATATATATATATATATATATATATATATATATATGTATATATTGAAAATTTAAGTAGCTATATATTATAGAAAAAGTAGGGCTGTAATTTCAAGAAAAATGTAAAACTGGAATTAAAAAAAATTATTAAAGTCTCAAAAGTGATCATTTCACCGCTTTGATATGTTTAGTGTGGACCTTTTATCAAGCATTTGATGAGTAGCGCAAAATTTATTAAAGGCTCCCGCAGAAGTTCTGTAAGAAAATAATTAGTCAACTGTGAACTAAATTTCAGTTTTAGGAAATTAATTTGGGAATATAAAGCTTCACATTAATAACTACATGGGAAATTAAAACTAGGATGGAAGAAGCTTTATATAAGTGTGGCAATTTTCATTCATGTAAAAAACTTCATTCAAATACAGACGTATCAATTTCTCCTTTATATTTAATAATTTTAGCTCCCTTGCGGCTTTTGTAATAAGAACTAATTAACAAATTGATAATCCATTAACAGGAAATAAATAAATTTACAAAACTGAGCATGAGATTGGTGTAGCACCGGCATTTGGTCGACCATTGGTGTAGCATATGGAGTATTAATTTCTGCACATATTAAACAAAATTTAGACAATATTTAAAATGTTCATTAAAAATCATGCATCTAAAAATTACGTGAAAATATTCGATATTAAATGTTGCTCTAAATCTATGATTTTATTCAAAAAGATCATCGTGTTATAGTTTTAAACAATGGTGTACAACGAATTTTAAATTCAAGCAAACACACAAACAATATAATGAATACGTAAGATTTGCATTCTTCTCCTAGTAATTAGTAAATTTAAAAATTTACTAATTAATTAAAATTTTCGAAATTAGTGAATTTTTAATGAATACGCAACATTTGCATTCCTTTTCTAGTATCAGTTACAAACTCAAAACAACAAAGTTAATAGAAATATATTTTAATAAAATATACGATTCTTTCAATGCAAATAAGAAAAGGAAAAGAGTATAAATTAGACGAAAAATAGATGGTATGAAGCATTTGATAAAAAAGAATCGTAAAACTCTTAAAAAAAAACAATGGTAATACATCTGTAGGTTTAAATACCCAAATACCAAAAATTAATTATACAAATACCAAAAATACAGAATTTAGATAAAGACATACATTACGTTAGTTCTTTAAGAGATTATAGCTGTTTATCTAAAATTCATGAGAATTTGGTCTCTTTTCGTATTTTATGCATCACTAAAAATATAATTGAACTAAAATCCAACTTCTAAATTTCATATACATTGTCTATCCGTTTCCAGATATATTTTCACACCCATTTTATGTACTGAACTGAACTGAACTCCTCGGCGCAACAGCCCCTAGAGGGCCAAGGCCTACGGTACCAACCAAGGACCCTGGGGTGGAAGCATATGTTCCGGTTAGGTGGTCAGTCTTACGCGGAACCCCCAGTCTTTAGTTCTCAAGCACGCTTGGTTCTCAGTTCATCTACCCACTGAAAGAATAAAAGGCTGAGTCAACCTTGCCCAGCCCTGGGATCGAACCTCGGACCTGTGACGTGGGAGCTCGAAGCACTACCCCAACGCCACTGGGCTATTTTATGTACTATTCCTTGAAAATGTAGTTTATAACGTACACTGGAATGAAGTGTTTACAATATCAGCATTTGTGATCATTTCTCAGTGTCATTTCCTTTGGGATAAAGCAGAAATAGGGATCGGAAAAATCCCTAATGGTAACGTCATATTTTGATTTTTTTATAAGACTTTTTAAATATAGCATTTAAAATATATGTGTAATATAGTTCACTTTTAGTTACTTTAATTAGTTAACACATTGTGTGCGAGTACATTTCGCAGCGGAAATGTACGGGGAGCGGTCGTTTTGCGAATAAATTTAGTTATTTAGTTAAATCTCAATAGATCAAAAATTATTTAATTTTTCAATCAGCAATTAGTATTTTATATGGAAATATATAAACAAATATATAAATAGAAATATATAAATAACAACCATAAGATTTTTGGAAACAAAAAATATGTTTTTAGTGGATAAATTTATAATAGTATCGTAAATATGAAAAATCAAATAGAAATAGTAGTATATAGTTTTAATTTTTCCCGTTCTACGGTTCCGCATCGACTGATGTAAAAACTAGTTTTTATTTGTCTAAATTTTTCCAGAATCTATGTAGTAGACAAGAACATTTGGCTTCGTTTTCCTGTATATACCATTATTTTTGTACCCACAAACAATATTGTTACACTAACCCGTACTAGTACTTCTCCCGCGTTTAAGTATCAATTGTCAGAAAACGTACTAGTACGTGTCCCGCATACAATGTGTTATCGGAAGATCCATAGCCATTTCAAAGATTTATTTTCACAAGGTTACATCTTCAATTTCAGGAATACTCGTCCAAATTCCGTAGTTACGATAAATAGATAGTACATACATGGTTGACAAATTTAATATTAGATTGATAGATAATTAAAACAGATGAACAGATAAATAGATAAAACAGTTAAATAGACAAATAGATAAGGTAGTTAAACTGGCTAAATCGATACATTGTTAGAACAAAAAATAGATAAATAGATATATAGCTAAGATGGATAACTTGGTAGATAGCTTATATAGATAAATAGGTAATCGTTAAGATAGATAAATGTATAGATAGGTAATCAACACAGATAAATAGAATTATATCCGAGATAGATAAATAGAAAATTGTTAAGATAGATAAATAAAGATCGAATATTAACATAGAAAAATATAAAGAGAGTTAAGGTAGAGAAATCGATAAATAGATAAAATAGGTAGACAGGTAAAAAAGATAGATAGATAAATAGAAAATTACTAAGATAAATAAATAAATAGATTGAGTATGAACAGAGATAATTTATAGATAGTTAAGGTAGTGGAATCGATAAATAATGTAAAACAGGTAGATAGACAAATAGATAGGTATATTCTTAGTTTCATTGTTTTCAAGTTTCCTACTAATCATGACCACTAGAAGACAATCTTAATGGGGACTTAAATGGGGGAAAATGTAGTTACGTTCCCTGTGTTGCACCCAATGAAATAGCAAGGAGGCTAAGATATTTTCGGTTTACTTTTTCAAAGTTAATGAAATTATATTAAAATACCCAACAAGTGAAAAGAAAAATTTTTCGGTCAGTAGTAAACGAAAATTCTGCAGATTTTGACCAAATAGCTAGGGTGAGTACGTAAGGAAACTTTTATGGAATGAAATCAAAATGTTGACTTCTATTTTTGTTCGAAACTAGCGTTAAGCAATAAATACCAGCCAACTTAAAAAATTTTAACCACAGCTTTCCACGTAAAAATATTTTTATTTTTTATTACATTTTTTCAGCAACTTTTAGGAAAATATGTAATTATGTATACAGTTATGTTAATTTTTAATTTTTAATTTATCTGCATGAATTTTCCTAAAAGATATGCGATGGAGATCTCGATAGATAAAAATGAACATAAACATAAGACAAATATGTATATCTACTATCTATCTATTTATCTATTGTCATTAACACATAAGCACACACACACTCATATATATATATATATATATATATATATATATATATATATATATATATATATATATGTCAGGTCTGAAAGAGGGGTAGTTAAAAATTACGTGAGTTATAAATGATTTTAAAAAGAGAACTCTTTTATAATAATAAAATAAATGAAAAAAACCACGCTCGCATAAGCTTTTGGGATAATCCGGTCAGGCAGAATCATTTTGGAAGTGTTTTGATGAGTTTGCAAACAAATGACAGTCAGTTAGCGCTTGGACAAGGAGCTGTCAACCCATTCTACGCGTGTCTTCGCCTTGAATAAATGAAAATGCCGCTATAGTTTTGCTTTAAATGAAATGATGATTTAATAAACTTATCATTATCAAGAAAGACTGTTTTCTATTCGCCTTAACACTGGATCATATACACACACACACACACACACACACACACACACACACACACACATATATATATATATATATATATATATATATATATATATATATGCGTCATAAAGTAAACCAGAACAGTTACAAAATATAATCTTTTAAAATAGTTGTAACTTCAAGCAAAATTATTTAGATATTTAGTAATGATGTTTTTCAGGGGTTTTCAATTTGTGGGATTGTGAAATGCCTAAAAACACTTTTAACGTATAACAGCCTAACGTATAACGAATAACGTGTTATTAACTTATGGGTACATTTTTAGTTACAAAATTATCAAAATGTACATGCATGCGGATCACACATCACAGCTCATAGGTTTTCAAAAATCATATAACATTCTTTTGTATTAAATGCCATTGGTGTAAGAATTGCTTGAGGTAAGTTTAATATATAAGAATTAGCACAGTGTATTAAGAGTACTGCTGTACAGACTGTAATAATACTGAATTCATTTAATCTTCTTTTATATTAAATGCAATTGGTGTGAGAATTTTTTGAGGTAAGTTTAATACATAGGAATTAGTGCAGTGTACTAAGAGTACTGCTGTACAGATTGTAATAATATTGAATTAATTTAATCTTCTTTTATATTAAATGCCATTGGAGTAAGAATTGCTTGAGGTGAGTTTAATACATAGGATTTAGCTCAGTGTATTAAGAGTACTGCTGTACAGACTGTAATAATACTGAACTCATTCAATCTTCTTTTGTATTAAATGACATTGGTGTAAGAATTGCTTGAGGTAAGTTTAATACATAGGATTTAGCTCAGTTTATTAAGAGTACTGATAGTGTATTAGAGAACAGATTATAAGAATGCTGAAATATACGTGGAGAAATTGATAATTATCCTAAAAATAATCTTCAAATTTTTTAAAGCGTTGTGTCAAGGTCTGTAAATTCCCTAACGTAACTATTAAATGGCTGTAAATCATTCGATTAATATTTGAAAATATCAATGGCATTTCGATTAATAGAGTTGCAATTATACCTTTTTTATTCTTTTTTCCCATTCCGCATGTATGGTTTAAGGAAATGAGAAAGCTACTGCTAATTAAGTCTAGTCTTCACGGCTCGCCTTCAAACTGTAGGCGAGCTATAAATGGCTGTGAAAAATTGCAGCTGTTTCATTTACATGCATATTCGACGTCAATATAATTATGGGTTGAAGATCACTATCGTATTCTGACAGGACGGCACGGGGAAATCCTCTGATTTGAACAGTCTTTTGTGATGTGTATAATCTGTATGCCGAAAGATAGCTCGAGCCACATTTTGTTTCTCTTTTGTTAATTTCTTTTTTTTTCTTTCGTCCTCTAATCGCCGGCAAACGATGGAGCCATGCAGTCTGGGTTTCTCTTACTTGACACACAACCGCTTTGCTCAGTAGGCTTTTTGGTTTCTTTTCCCTTCCGTCTCTCATTTAAGGTTGCATAACGTGATGGCATGCGTAGGAAAAATGGGCTAAGTCTTCAGATCCTGATCCAATGCACTAGCGAATGACGCATTTTGTAGAACTCTCAGTACATGCTCCAGCATTTTTCTGCAACTCGAGTGCCTAGTACGGTAGTGTATACTAGATGACTACTAAAATGAAGTTCTTAATCTAAACTTGGTCAAATAATGAAAGAAGTTATACAGATAAATTGTAAGCATAAAGCACTATAAAGGTATAAAAAGGTGTCTTTCTTTTTTTTCTCTCTCTCTATATATAATGCACCTTAAATTCAAATTCCATTTGATTTTATTAATCATTTTAACTTTGCATTTATTTTATGGAGATACATAAAATTGTACACTAACAAAAAACTGAAAATAAAAAAAATAAAAAAGTATTTCTTGCCAATTAATAAATTTTATTTTAATTCATAGATTACACCATTTAAATTAGCTTCAATATTTCCATAGTATTCAATAAAATGTATTACTGCTATTATTCCAATGCTATATTTCCAATGCAGATATACTTACTTTTAGAGCATCAATAGGAGTGTAAGGAGCATATTAGATTTCTTATGTTTATTAAGTTTTGTTCGTAAGTTTTGTCCTAAAGGAAAATGATGGAGCAGCCACAAAGCTTAGAGAAATGGATTAATTTTAAAATCCACAGGAAAATATAGACTCCTTTTCAGCTATAACATATGAGAGTTTAGCTGTTTGTAATAAGTGTTAATTTCTATGAGAATTGCATACATATTAATAACAATTTAAGTTTGTTAAAAAAACGAATTTTTTTGCAAGATTTTGGTTGATATACAAAGGTTTCTGCCCAGTATAGAAGAATTGGAAAGAAATTGCAGGAACTCTAAGTCAAAACTGTGCAATCAGCATAAAATATTAAAAATTAATAATTAGCCTTTTTGCTAAATAAATTTTAATTGCAAATGCGCGATGGAAGAAAAAATTAAATTTACATTATTTGATAGGCTAACATATATTGCAAATTATTTGAACATTTCACTTAAATACCCTTGAAAGATGTCAAAGGTATTAGTATTTATTTTAGTACCATTTTTAGAGTGTATATAAAAATGTGTATGTGTATAATCTGTGCTTTATGTTATGTACGCATACTTTAAATAAGTTGTTACATATCTTATATGCTTATATACGATATATGGGGAGTAAAATCAGTAGTATGCTGTATATCTTACATGAAGTTCTATTATAAGACAAGCTTAAAGGGGACTTTTGAATTTTTCCAGATTGAAATCTTTATTATATAATAGTTTCTTCTTATTTTGGAGTAAAATAAAAATATCTCATTATGCAGTTATTTTTTTTACAAATTCCTCAATAACGATCAAACTTTAAAAATATTTACTATTGTACTTTCAAGCAGTATACAAGTATTCTATAAATTTCGTCAGCTTCTGTTATGATTATATAATATAAGCCCATATTTCATTTGGGATCTTCATTCTGTAAAAATCAAGAAGCTATTTAGTTTTAACAGCGTTTTGATTAGCTTTTCCATTATTATGGGTTTAAATTATGAATTTAAGCAATATGTGGATTGGCTTATAGTGCAAGTTTTAAAATTTAAATCTTTTAATACTAGATTTACGGATGTTGATCATATACCTATTTTTACTGAAGTGAGTTAAGTGAGTTGAGCTCTTCTTCTCTCCATTTGACTCATATAAGAAAATTGAAGTTTTTTCCAAAGAAAATAGTTCCAAATTAATTTAAATAAAATGTTTATTATGAAAAAAATTCATGAAAAACATTTTTTACATATAAATTTTTTTTTTAAATACATTTTCTGCAAACATTTCTATTACGTTTAGCACAATGGTTTCTACATCTGTTTCTTTTTGTATGATTATTAAACTTGACAATTTTTCCGTGCGTCAGTAGCATGAATTTCTGTCATTGGAATAGAAGTGTTCTCCACTTCTTCTCTATATTTACTTTTTAGCTCTTCAGCCAATTGGGAAATAAAATGTTGACTGTTGCCCAGGCCTGATAGGACCATTAAATTTTATGTTATGCGATTACTGTTAAACCATTCTATAAGTCAAATTGACAACCGTGAAAATAGGTATACCCCATTTGATAATGCGAAATGAAGGGGCCTGCAGGGAAGAGGGATGAAAGTTTACATATATTTTATTACTTAACTAAAAACCAACGTATGTTTTTGAAAAGTGATATTAAAGATTTATATATATATATATATATATATATATATATATATATATATATATATATATATATATATATATATAGTGATCAAATTTTTAATGAGTCCAATTGGCTCGGTTCATAAATCTAGTTTTAAAATGCTTAAATTTTTACTATTTTTATTAAAAGTGAACTTACTTTTGGACTAATTTTACAATAAACGAGGAAGTCTTTTATTAAAGTTTTGGTGATAAAAATATATTTCTTTCTTTTATATATTTCTCATTAATTAGTGATTTAACTTAAGGGAAAGATTCAAGATTTTTTTTTTTTTTTAATTGAGCAATCTTCCACTTTATTTTGTATTTGTCACTACATGCTTATTAATATTTATGTTCTATCGTTGTCATATAAATAAGTATGCATATAAAGTGAGTTTCTTTGTAGTATTATTGCGTTGCAGTCATTAGAAGTTTTCTTTTGTTACCACTTACGTGTACGTTACGGTGAAGAGCAATAAAGTAAAGAAAATAGATGAAAATATGAGTTGAGAAATCGAGACCGTGTTGCATAGGTGAATATCGTTTGATAGCTTAACACTTCGAGTGCGGGCAACATATTTTTACGTTTTTTGCAGTCTGTCACTGGAACGCGGTTCACGTAAAAATACGTATTTAATAGTTTGTGGTGGATACCCGCTAACTACCAAAAATCTACTAAATACGTATAATTATATGTATGTATGACATTATATGTGTGTTGTTTGCATTTTTTCTTTGTCGAGTTACTCGGTCTTTTGTTGCGTTATTTCGTCTATAGTCGAATTCCTAGCTCCAGAACGTACAAGTTGTGTTTTGCCAATTTGAAGCTTGGTTTTTTATTGTTGAATACAAAATTGATATAATGAGCCGTTGTGACAAAGATAGTGATGAAAAAATATGCGCTGACAGATTATCGGACTTTAATTTTTTTTTAATTTTTCTGATTTCGTAAAAATATTGTTTTTTTTTTGTTAAATAAACTTACAGTATATATTAAAGTGTAAAATAAAAAAAAAGTTTCATTCATTAAAACAAAGTATTTTTATATTTACTGCGATTTTTCTGAATAACTAAACTTTCGAGCGATTCACGAAAAAACGTCTGCTGCACGTGTAAGTTGGTGGTGAAGTATACCTGCATGCCCATTATTAAAACTGGAAACTGCAACAAGTTCGTGTAAAAATTATAAGTCTTTCAACATAAGTATGCCTGCGAAGTATCAATGTTTATTGTTTCTGTAAGCAACATAATTGATTTTAAACCGGTCGGTGAAGACAAGAGGTTGCCTGTTTAACGAAGTACTAAAACGAGTTGTTAAGTTTTATCAAGTAATATCATGTCCAACTTGCCATCAAGAGTTCACTAACTACATTTTCAAGGCCCGTTGAACTTTTCGAGGTCATTCTATTTTCAAGTTGAAGCTAATAAAATCTCTAAAAATGCTAAATTACTTCGCAGGCGGAAACACGGATTGAAGATATATCGAGTTCCTAGCAGGAACAGAATTTATAGCTCTGTGTTTATTTAAGCTAAAATTACATTTATTATTCTGTGTGAGAGCATTAATTCAAGGTTTTTACGACCTGGCTGTAAAAGGAAAACTAAAAATATAAAATATTCCTAAATGCTCTATTGTTAAAGTTAAAACGATTTTCTAAATAATGGAAAGAAATTTATTGGCTTTAAAGTGGGTAAAATCTACAAAACACTTCAATGTATCACTCTGATTGACTTATGAAAAAGACCAAAAAATAGAAGAAAAGAGTTCAGATTGATATTTCTTATTCAATAATAAATACATTTATAAAAATAAGCAATAGAATTTTAAAGGAAATAGTAGTCTTCGAGATAAAAAAAGACTTCATTGTAACAGCCTATTTGTGAATTATATTTAAAAAATTGCTGTATTTATGATATATTTTTTACTAAATTATTAACAAGCATCCCACTTTATGAAAATATTTAGTTTTTATTTACAGGGAGCAATGAATTAAAAAAGAATAAAATATATATAATAAATGAAAAAAATACAGATTTACAAATTCAATCATCTCCAAAAAGTATTGTGTATTCGTAAGTTAGAAACTATCATTTCTAACTTACGAAGAAGAGTTAATAAGCTTTAGATAAAAAAAGAAGTTAAAAGCTTCTTAAGTTAAAAAGAAAGAAGTTAATAAGCTTTTTAAATCTACAAACCTCAATAATATTAAAATGAGCAATTTATTATACTGCAAAAAATTTACTTTTTATAAATTTCTAGTATTTAAGTAATTTCTATACTTTAAAAATATTTTAAATTATTAATTTTAAATGTTTTGGTTTTCAAGAAAAATAAGATATTCTAATCTGTTTTTCAATCTTCCTAATCAGTTTCTAATCTACTTATTTCAAACGTTATCTTGCAGGTAAATAAATTTTCTTTTTCATTTTGATATTTATTTTTTGTGATATTTTAAAAATATATTTTTATTATTAGATTTACAAAAAAACTGATCTTTTATTATAATTTATATTAAAATTTAGTTTCAGAAGTTATCTTGCAGGAAAGATAATTTCCTTTTTTATTTTTATTTTTATCTTTTGTAATATTTTTATATATACTTACGATAAATGTATTTTAAATCTTCTTTTGCAGGTAAGTGCATTTCTTTTTTTATTTGAATGCACATTATTGTGATATTTTTAAAAATATACTCCTTGGAAGAACAAAACTAAATAATATTTTTTCAGATATTGTTCCAGAACTTGTTTAATTGTTACACTAACTAATATTTTATTACACTGATATTACATTTTATAAATTTTATTAATTTAAAATTTTTACTCTTTCGTAATTCATTAAAATCTTTATAAAAAGGGGATACACGTAGTTGGAGACAGAATTTTTTCTTTGATTTGTCTCCAATATTTTCTTATATTTTTTAGACTTTAAATTGTTCTTGTTAAGCGATGTCGCATCTCGTTCTGTCCTTAAAATAAGGAGAGAATACTTCCAAATAAGTATGAAAATAAGTCTCATGTTCATTGAATCTAATCTCCTGTTACTTTATGGCATCATCTGGACATCACTGCAAACTCTTCACCCTCTCCCGTCATACGCTTGGTTCTAAGACACACACACACACACACACACACACACACATACATATATATATATATATATATATATATATATATATATATACATATGCACTAGTGAGCAAAACTTATGCAAAAGGTGGTTTTAAGAGACATGAAATTCAGAAATGAGGGAGAGTATTATGTACGTGAAGGATGACGAAAGTATCGGCGCTGAAAAAGGAATACAATGCAAGCGGTATGGAATCAAGCAAAAACAAGCTTTATTAATCGCATAGTATCGTGACTCATGACTGTTTCTCCAAGAGGAAGAACAACAAGCAGACGTTCCTTAATACGATATATACTCTCCCCTAACTGCAATGGTTGCTTCTCACCGTCTCCGCATACTCAGAACCATCTGGTCCAACATTTCTTGCGGTAGGATTGCCCATTCCGCAATCAGCATCTGTTTAAGTTGTTGGGTGTTCTCCGGTTCTTCCTTCAGTGTATGTAAGCGTGCGTAAGTCTCCTTAAAGCATCCCACACATGTTCGATGGGATTTAAATCTGGTCAATCCATTTGAGTGATATTTTCACTTTCCAGTCATCAACAGCAAGAGTCCTCCTTTTTATGCATTATCATCCATAAATGAGGTCTGGGCCAATGGCACCTCGGAACAGACGCACATGGAGAAGGAGTACCTCCTCACAATAGTGATCCTCGGTTACAGAATCTCTGAAAACGTGGAACTCAGTTCGCCAGTTGATCATAATGCCTCCCCAGACAAGAACTCCAGGACCACCGTAACGGTTTTCCCTTGATATTACTAGGATAAAACCGGTTCCCGATCTCTCTGAAAATCAAAACGAGTTGAGAATCGTTTCTGATTCTGAACCGACTCCATTGATCAGTTGTCCAGATTTTATGATCCCTTTCAACGGGAGGCAGCATTCAGGACGGCGGGTGAATAGGCCCACTTTGTGAAGGCGTCTGGCCACAGTAAACCGTGACACTTGTAGCCCCGTTGCTGTACAGAGTTGATGAGCAATGGCACTTACTGACTTTTGTCGGTCTCTTTTCGCCTGCAGGACGATATATCGATCGTCCCCTGCAATTCTCGTTCTCCGGCAGCCACCACCAACATTTCTAACTGCTGTATTTGTAGTTTGGAAAGCTTTCCAAGCGCTCGAAACAACACTTTTGTTGATTCCGAACTCTGAAGCTACACTGGTGACAGTACGCTCTCCTCCAGCTTTCCGATCATTATTTCACGTGTTAAGTCATCCAGGTGATTTATTCTAGCCATATTGCACCAACTTACTCACTGGCACTTGCAGCGAATATGTTGAATAGCGTCTCCGTCCTTCCTTTTATTCTACTGTCGAGCTTCGCACGCTGACATCACGCGTTTTGCGTAATATCACGGAGCGTCTGACGTTTCGTTCCTGTTATTTATATATGCATGACGTTTGTACTGACTTACGTGTTCATTGTACTGATCTGCAGACTGCAATTTCATGGCTATCTGCTAAAATTTTACATTGTTGCTTAAAACTTGCGCACCAGTGTATATATATATATATATATATATATATATATATATATATATATATATATATATATATATATATATATATATATATATATATATATATATATATGTATATGTATATATATATGTATATATATGTATATATATATATATATGTAGTCGTCCAGGGACCAACTAGCCCCGAAATTTACACTTGAATACTTCTTTTGAAATTGCCCCTATTATTTTTCTCAGCCCGGGCATGCTGGGCTGCCAAGTATCCCGCTAACCGTCCGATAGAAAAAAGAACATCATTTGTATTGGCCGAACTTAACTTTTATTTCATCCTATAAAAATTGCACAGAATCCAGAGACGTCTGAACCTGACGGTGTCAGAACGCTCTTTCTCTAAGTAATAGTAATGCCAACCTTCTGCGAGAGACGGCTAAAACCAGTGTGTGGGAAAAATGCTGAGGCACGTGTTATTTGCTTATAGAAAGTAACCTTTGACTAGTGCCATCTGTAAAGTGTGGCGTCTCAGAGGAGCATTACTGCTGATCGTTACAAATTTTCATGGGAAAGTTATAACTTCCTATTTAAAATGCCAGCCATATCATTTTGTGTTTTGGGAATCATAGAAAAAATTTCGGGGTTACGTTGAAGGAATGAAAACATCCTCATGTAAATTGGATGGCTGGGAAATATGGTTAATATAAAGAGAAGAAATTAAGATCTAGAATAATGAATGGGGAAAAGGGATAATTTTGGATAGACTTTAGGGATTAGATATTGATATTATTATTATATATATACATATACACACACATATATGTATATACATATATATGCATATATATATATATATATATATATATATATATATATATATATATATATATATATATATGATTATGTATATAGATAGAGAAATAGATAGATATATGAGTATACATGCATGCATACATATATATTCATGTATATGTATGTTTATGCATATATAGAGAGATATGTACATACATATATACATATAACACACTTATATCATAATCACTGCGTTGATGCTATACCCTAAACCAATAGTTATGAGCTCTAATTTAAGCAACCATAAAAAAACCCTTCATAGAACTAGCTTTTATTACCAAAAATAATGTAATTCCGTTGCAAACTGGACTAACTATTAAGACTACCACAACCAGGATCTTGCTTCCTGGAAGACATCTAGATTTACCTCCCGTTACTCGACGACACCCGTTATTATTACTATTATTATTTCCTTTTTGTTAGAATTATTACATGATTTATAATTTGGGTTACTTAGAGCGGCATTTCGAGGCTACGTTAGGGTGGGTATCGTAGTGAAATCCGTTATTAGAAGGGAAAGATATTCTGTCAGGGTAATTTTAGTCAGACGGTCGTAAATTAAGATTAGCAAATAAGATATATCAGAGGAGCTATACAGGCTGAATTGCAGTTATAAGCAATAAGTGACTTTTATTAATGATTTAGTTATGAGGTGATTCTAAATCTTAAAGGTGAAATTAAAAAAAATCAACATCCAGGTGAAGTTATTGCAGGATGTGCAATACGGAATCTCAATGATTTTTAAAAATAACTAGTTTATCTGGTAAAAATATACTTCCAGGTTTTTTTTATTGAAGTTCTTGCAGTATGTGCAATACGGAATCTCAACGATTTTTAAAAATAACTAGTTTGTCTGGTAAATATACTAATAAATGCATGTTGATACCCGAAAACCTATCTCATCATATCTATATGAAAGGAAAAAGGTACTACCAAAAGTATACAAATTATATAAAACTCTCTTTCAAAAGGGAACCTTGGTAGTTTAGTAGGAAAAGGCAGAGATCTCTTAACCGAAAGGTTGCGGGTTCGGGGCTCGAGACGGCCTAATTTCCGACGTTTTAGTGTTGAGAATGTTACTGTGTTTATTAGAAGGCTAAATCTGTTTTTTAATTTAAATTTAACTATTTCTTGGAAATATTAGTTTATTAGTGATATTTTAGTAACATAAAAAAAGTTAGAAGTAATGCTACATCTATTTTTAATATATGCAAAAATATTAGGAAAAATGTTTTAGTATCGAGAAAGTTACTGTGTTTATTAGGAGGCTAAATCTATTTTTTAATTAAAATTTAACTATTTCTTGGAAATATTAGTTTATTATGATATTTTAATAACTTAATGTTAGAATTAATGCTTTATCTTTTTTTTAATAGATGAAAAAAATATTAGCAAATTTTTTTTAGTATCGAGAAAGTTACTGTGCTTATTAGGAGGCCAAATCTATTTTTTAATTAAAATTTATTTTGCGATTTTTATATATTCCTTGACCTCTTACGTATCAAAAAATAAAATCACACTATAAGCGAAATAATCTAATAACTATTTGGATAACTACATACTACATTGTGATAATTTTAGCAAGTAAGAGACTCGCTGTTTCAAAAGTTATTATTTGTATTTTAAAAGTGAAAATGTCATTCTTCATTATTTTGGGTAGTTTTTGTTGTCAAACTGCTTTGCTATGAGTATTTCAAAATTAATCTATACTACAAGAATTATTTATAAGTAAATTTCTCAATACCGTTAATGTAAACTACTTTTTTCCGTTTTCAATACTTTTCCGATTTCTTTTGGTATGCTTAAGTAACATTATGATTTTTTATGAGTCAGCGTTATAATTAACCCTTATTAATATGAAATTTGAATGTTACGGTAATATTTTTTAAATTCAATTTTGTTCTGTTTTGTTTGGCCACAGGTTTGATTTATTGGTGTTTGGTTTGGTTTGGAGTGCTACGGTCTACTATTTTGCAACAAAATGGCTAATGAGACCGGGACCTATAGCTTAAAGCCGATTCCGAACGGTTACGAACATCCATGCCACAGTGGGATTCGAACCCACGAACTCCGGTACTGAAGGCCAGCAACCTAACCAATCGGCCATCGTTGGGCTGAAACTTAGGTCGGCTCTAGCACCGAACCCACAACCTTTGTTACGAGATCACTTCCTTTACCGACTGAGCCACCGCGGCTTTGTGATTTATTGGCGTATCGATCAAGTTGAATACAGCTTCCCTTATTAGCCTCCAGTGTAAAGTGAAAGTATGGACTGTGGTCGTAGATTATAGCCGACAAAGTAGCCCTTGTAAATTCATCTCTTCCTAGTGTATCTGGGTGACGGTAGGTTCATAGACCTGATTTCTCCTGCGCAAAAAGTATCTTCAACAACAATAGATGAGCCGTTTAAGATGCTGCCTTTTGGAATGGGAACTCATATTAGTTCTATTTCCTGTGAATAAATAGTTCTGATAACTTGAATGGAATTTTTAGGGTTTGCCTGTGCAACACTAATGGGTCAGGTACTTTCTACTATAAGCAAAGCGTCACTGGAAACTATAAAAGTATTGTTTTCCTGAAAAACTAATGAATTTTTAATATTTTGTTTATTTATATTTATAGTCTTATTTAGTTATTTCTAATTTTGTAATCCTTATCTCTCCGCAGTGCCTTCAACCCCGACTCACTATTCACATCCTGTCCAAATGGAAGCAATACATTCCATCTATCAGCCATATTATGCTGCTAGCAGGAGCCGCGCATGCCTGTTGCTACCCAGAAGCGCTATGTCAAAATGGTTTTCAGCGAGGTACAATATATACGTATTTCTGTTCTACGAAGTTCCTTTTGTTTCTTCAGTTTAGTGAAATACTGTGTTGAATTTTAATAAAGTAACTTTGTTATACATTCTAGTAACCGTACAGTGGGAAACAAATTAACGATTTTTATTCATTATATAGTATTATTATTAGTTGTACTATTATTAAGTAGTGGATTCACCGAAAGTGGAAATTTTATTAAGACCGGTGAAATATTTACCAAAAGTAGAAATACAGATTAGTGCTCCGCTTTTAATTCTGAATTTACTGCTATTGACATGTCTATGTATTGTGTTACATAGAGACATTTGTCTGGTGAAACTGGAATCTTTCGGACAGCCGAAGTGCAATACAATATCTATAAAATTGGTGACTCATTAGAGATCAAAAGGAATTTAGAATTATAGAAAAACTCATTACCCTGTTCAGTTCTAGTATCTTCCATTTACAAATGATTCCACCCCATATGAATTTAAAATATAAGGGGCAATTAAGGGGTAGAATAATCTTTTAGAAACTCGAAATTTATTCTTAATGTTAGTGATGTGGGTTGACCAAGTGAGATTTTTATCAAAAGTTATGTCTAGGTATTTAACAATCTTAGACCAAGGGATACTTGTGTCTTAAACTTGTGCTGGCTGCGGGCTAGTTAGGCATGCGCAGAGCTGGTCCGAACATATATATATATGCATATATATGTATATATATGTATATATATACATATATGTACATATATATATATACATACATACATACATATATATATATATATATATATATATATATATATATATATATATATATATATATATATATATATATATATATATATATATATATATATATATATATATATATATATATATATATATATATATATATATATATATATATATATATATATATATATATATATATATATATGCCATGTCTAAAAAGGGGGGGTTTGGAAAAAAATTAAGCGAGTTGTAGGAATTTTAAAAGGGAACTCTTTCGTAATAACAAAATAAATAAAAAAAACCTAGTTCGCGTAAGCATTTATGACAATTCCGTCAAGCGGAAATATATTGGAGGAATTTAATGAGTATGCAAACCGATAGGACACAGTTGGCGAGTAGACATCGAGCTGTCAACAGCCTCCACGCTTAGTTCAGCCACGAATATATGAAAATGGCGCAAATGACGTCTTTAAACGAAACTTTAACTTGAATAAATATTTACTAAGAACGACTGCGTCTTCCATTCGCCTACCACTGGATACGACATATATATATATATATATATATATATATATATATATATATATATATATATATATATATATATATATATATATATATATATATATATATATATATATATATATATATATATATATATATATATATATATATATATATATATATATATATATATATATATATATATATATATATATATATATATATGACATTTCGGGATCCAGAGTTAAGGCGAGTGGAACGCAGTATTTTTGATAATAATAAGATTTATTAACTTATCGTTCTTACGGAAAGCAACAAGAGCCATTTTCAATGTTCGTGGCGAAGCTATGCGTGAAGGTGTAGACCGCTCCATGTCCACTCGCCAAATCCCACTTATCTGTGGACCTATGCTCAAGTAAGTGAGCGTATATATATATATATATATATATATATATATATATATATATATATATATATATATATATATATATATATATATATATATATATATATATATAATGGTCACAAAACTGCGCCTGAACTGTGTCAGAAACCTTGACTATTAAGAAAGTAAATAATTCCATTAAAGTTGCTTATATCTTTTTCTATAATTTTGTTTCTAAAAATAATAAATGTCATTGATTATAAATACCTTTTAAATATCAACATGGATTTATATTATTTGGGGTAAGTTTGACCAAGCCCGCCTTTTAAGGTACAATTTTACTCCCGTGCAAGCTTTTTGCATCTTCATATTACATTGCATGGTGTTAAACAATCTATCTAGATATCTAATATGTTCTAGCATGTACGCATATATAAATGTGTAGGCATTTGTGCAAAAGCATTTACCATATCATATAAGAATATTTACTTTGAAATATATATATTTGAAGATCTACATGAACATTGTTAACACTTTTCTTTACGCACAAGTTTTACTATTGCTCGAGGTAGTGAATATGAATTCACATCCATGTGGCTGTCTCTATTTATACATAAATAACATTTAGTATATCATATAAGAATATTCCTTTGAAAAATATATATTTGAAGATCTACATAAACATTGTTAACACTCTTCTTTACTCACAAGTTTTACTTTTGCTCGAGGTAGTGAATATGAATTCACATCCGTGTGGCTGTCTCTATTTATACATAAATAAATATATAATATATTCCCATGGTAGATCCACTATAAACTATTCTTAAAATTAATAGACACTTTTAAGTGTGATCACAAGAGCTTTATAAAAAATGAAGGCATATAAAGAAGAAGCTGTTAAAAGCTTCCGAACGTCTCACCCATGCGCGAGAGCGTATCCTTGATCTTCAAGATACCGGCTATTAATTCTTAACCAGGAACAGAGCGACGGACTCCACCTCTTTTCAGTTGTGGTTATATTTATCTATGCGTATTAAATAAAACATACGCCGCCATGCAATTCATCACATTTTCTCTGAAGATTGATTGATCAGGAAATTGTTTTTTGCCTATAGTTCTCGTCTTTAATTTGAAACGATAAAAGGACTCAATGTCAGGTGTCAATGGGGTGTAAGTATAGAATGTCTGATGTAAAAACTTTCTTATTTTTCCTTGCATGAAAAACTTGATTGAACAAGATCGTAATTAGTTGATTACATGGTATTTTTTATAAGATATAATTGGATGACGGTTATAAAGTGTGTAAAATATTGAGAGATAAGAAAATCTATGCTAGACACTTCATTACTAACAAAGAAGTCTATCTTAGACAAGTTTGCAGATTAATACTAGAGCCAAGAGAGGGGTCATTTTGACCCAAAAACTATTTTGTATAATCTTAACAAACTTGTTCTTTTTCAGACACTAATAACAGAAATATGTGAAGCTTTTTCCGCACGCGAATTGTCAGCTAAAGATATTCGGCTAACAATAAACATAGAAAAAACAAATTTTATGGCAGTAACACATAACAGACCTGATGTACAGAGAGATTACAGCTTTGAAAATGTTGAACAGTTCAAATATCTAAGCTCCATTATAACAAAAAATAAAGATATTAAAATTGAAATTAGGAAAAGATTAAATATGGCAAATAAATGCTATTACGGACTGATAAATCACTTTAAATCAAAACACTTAAGCATAAAGTCCAAAATTAATCTTTATAAAACTTTAGTAAAGCCAATAATTATGTATGGAAGCGAGTGTTGAATTATGAACAAATCTGAAGAAAATAAGCTATTAATATTTGAACGAAAAATACTAAGAAAAATATTTGGAGCTGTTAAAGAAAATAATGTATGGAGAATCCGTTATAATCATGAACTATACTCTAAATTCGGACAACCAAATATTGTGAAAACTATAAAGATCTATCAATTAAGGTGGTTGGGACACATTTATAGATACAATGACTTAAACCCAACAAAAAAAGTTACATTTCAAAAAGTTGATGGAAAAAGGAAAAGAGGTAGACCAAACACCAGGTGGATTGATATGGTTGAGAAAACGCTGCATGAAATTGGAGTCAACCAGTGGAGAACTGTGGCGGCGGATGGTTCCAGATGGAAGAAACTTTTAGAGACAGCCTTGGCCTATAGAAGGCTGTAGTGCTACAGAAGAAGAAGAATAACAGAAATGTAAATTTTTATAAAAATATTTCCGATGATAAATTTTGAATATATATAGAATATATTGTAATGAGCATTATATTATTTCTGTTATTACTATCAGGAAAAAAATCTGCCAAGAAAATACAAAAAGTTTTTGGGTCAAAATGACCCCTACCACAGTTTTAGTGTTTAGTAATTTAAAATAATTTAGCAAATAGATTTTATGTATTTTTGCTTTCTTTATCTTACCTGATTTGAATAACTTTCTAATTAGTAGATTAAATCATTCTTTTTGCTATATAATCAGAAGATTGTAAAATAAGATATGTAAAATCTGCGGTAAAAATACAAAATTTGCGATAAAAATCAAATTTTTTTTTAAATTTTAATGAAGAAACTTGCTGTAGTGGTTTATAAAGAGATTTTTACTAGAATATAATTGAGTAATGATTATGAAGTACATAAAATAGAGTGTGGTAAATTTGTTTTTGCAATTTATTACCATCAACGCGATGAGAGTGTAATAAAAACTTATCCCTATTTTAGCTGATTTCAATAGCTTTCTTATTAGTAAGTAAAAAAATTTTACTAGAATAGTACTAAATTCTTATAAAGTGAATAAAAATTGAGAGTTCTAAAAACAACAGCCTGGGTAGGAAATCCTTGATGAAAAACTACTTTCTGGAAAAGTTTTATAAAGAATCTTGCTATTAGTAGATTATCAGTGACTTCTTTTTGGAAATATAATATAAAATAGAGAGTAGTAAATTAAAATTTTTTACACTTTACTACCATCAACGATATTGAAATCAGCAAGGATGGGGGATTGGCTTATTTCCATCACAGCTGATTTCAATAGCTTTCTAATTAGTAGACTAAATTAATTTTTTAATAGTATCAGATGATTATAAAGTAAATAAAATTTAGAGTTGTAAAAACCATGGTATAAATACAAAATCTCTGATGAAAAATTTTTTTATTCGAAAAGTTTTAATGAAGAAACTTGTTGTTAGTAATTAATAAATTTTTTTGAGGAATATAATTGGATATGGATTATAAAGCACATAAATTAGAGATTATTTTCTACACTTTATTGTACATTTTGGACTTATTGTACATTAACACTAGATTTACGGATGTTGATCATATACCTATTTTTACTGAAGTGAGGAAATTTGAGTCATACAAGAAAATTGAAGTTATTTCAAAGAAAATAGTTCCAATTTAATTTAAATGAAATGTTTATTATCAAAAAAAATTCATGGAAAATATTTTTTACATATAAAATCTCTTTTTGAAACACATTTTCCGCAAACATTTCTATTACATTTAGCACAATGGTTTCTACATCTGTTTCTTTTACATGATTGTTAAACTTACCAATTCTTCTGTGCGTCAGTAGCATGAACTTTTGTCATTGGAATGGAAGTGTTTTCGACTTCTTCTCTATATTTACTTTATACTATACTTTAAATACTTTATACTTTATATTTACTTTAAACGATATTTATTACTATATTTATTTATTTTCATATACATACTATGAGTCAAATTGGCTCACAACCGTGAAAATAGGTATATCACATTTGATAATGCAAAATTAAGGGGTCTGCGGGGAAGAGGAATGAAAGTTGACATATATTTTATTACTTAACTAAAAACCAACGTATGTTTTTGAAAAGTGATATTAAATTTTTATATATATAGTGATAAAATTTTTAATGAGTCAAATTGGCTCGGTCCGTAAATGTAATGTTAATTGATAAAAAATGAACAGTATGCCAAAAAAGTTTCCAAACATTGGGTCTCATTAAAAATATGGCTATTTTTGATTTTCTAAATATGAAGTCAAACAACCGTCGAAAGTTTATGTACTGATTAATAATTAAGAAGATATTGACAGTCACAGCTGTTACTGTTTTCAGTTTGGCAATATTAGTTATAGTACTAATTTAGAAAAATTTTAATTTTATTTTTAGATGAAATTACAACAATTTACAAAAATTGAAGTTTACAAAAGTAGCAATGGTAATATTACATTCAATACGTGTCGTATTTTAGTCTGCCTCCTGACTAATGCCTCTACTCGCTCTAGGTAAAATCTGCACTGACCTTGACCTTGACTTTCAAACCTTGCTTCTCACAGGCTCTTTTTTTCGAGTAATTTATCAGTCTTCAAGACCTTGGACTTGTACTTTTCTGAATACAATTTGTAAGGTAAAATAGCTTTTATTGCAGAACAAGTTTCTTAATTTTCTAAAAAAATTTCGCGCTTGGGCTTCCAAATGAAACATTTATCTATCTCTAACTATTTGTATAACTGTGCTGTGTACATGCAACATAACAAAAAAATAATGAATTTTACACAAAGTGAGAAAGGACTATTCATTGAATCTCTCCTGTAACAATGCATTTAAAGTGGATCAACACATTTAAGGTAACACGTAACCTCTAAATATTCGAGTGCATTTTTAATATAAAACGACTTCAGAGTCCTTCTCACAAATGTATTTTGTATGCAAAAAATGTATTTCAGTTTTTTTGCAGCATACAATGTACAGTAATAAGGAATATTTCAGATTCCTTTTCACACATTACCCATGTAAAATATGTTTGAATTTTTTTCAGTATACAAAGTGCAGTAATAGTGAATGATTTTATAGTCCTTCTCTCAAATTACCTATGCAACAAATATATTTGAATTGGTTGTAGTATATAAAGTGCAGTAACAGTGGTTTCCAATTTCTTTTCACACATTACCTATGCAACAAATATATTTAAATTTACAGTATACAAAGTGCAGCAATAGTAAATGATTTCTTTGTCCTTCTGATAAATTACCTATGAAACAAATGTATTTCAGTTTTTTTGTGCAGCAATAGGGAATGGTTTCAGATTCTTTTTCACACATTACCTATGCTACAAATATATTTAAATTTACAGTATACAAACTGCAGTAATAGTGAATGGTTTCCAATTACTTTTATCAAATTTACTATGCAACAAATATATTTAAATTTACAGTATATATTTAATAGTGAATGATTTTTTAGTCCTTCTCATAAATTACCTATGAAACAAATGTATTTCAGTTTTTTGCAGTCTACAAAGTGAAGCAATAGTGAATAGTTTCAGATTCCTTTTCACATATAACCCATATAAAATATATTTGAATTTTTTCCAGTATACAAATTGCAGTAATAGTGGATAGTTTCCTAGCCCTTCTCCCAAAGTACCTATGCAACATATATATTTCAATTGCTTGCAGTATACAAAGTGCAGTAATAGGGAATAGTTCCCGATTCCTTTCACACGTTATCTATCCAACAAATGTATTTTAATTTATTATAGTATAGAAAGTTCATTAATAGTGAATGGTTTCCAATTTCTTTTCACACATTACCTATGCAACAAATATATTTAAATTTACAATATACAAAGTGCAGTAATAGAGAATGATTTCTTTGTCCTTCTGATAAATTACTATGAAACAAATGTATTTCAGTTTTTTCCAGTATATCATGTGCAGCAATAATGAATGGTTTCAGATTCCTTTTCACACATTTCCCATATAAAATATATATGAATTTTTTCAGTATACAAAGGACAGTAATACTAAATGGTTTCAGTCTTTCTCACAAAGAAACTATGCAACAAATATATATTAAATTGGTTGCAGTATATAAAGTGCAGTAATAGTGAAGAGTTTTAAATTCCTTTCACACGTTATTTATCCAGCAAATGTATTTTATTTTATTACAGTATACAAAGTGCAGTAATAGGGAATGGTTTCTAATTTCTTTTCACATATTACCTATTCAGCAAATATATTTAAATTTACAGTATACAGAGTGCAGTAAGTGCAGTAATAGTTAAGGGTTTCAGATTCCTTTTCACACATTGCCTTTGAAACAAATATATTTTAATTTTATTTTATTTTATTATTATTTTTTGCAGCATACAAAATATTCTCAAAACATTCTAATTATTCTAGAGTGAAAAGCCTGTAAGAACAGACTAAAATATTAGCGAATTATTTAATTAGAAATATATATGTTAATTAAAATATATTAATGAAATGGTAATGTTATTTAGCTGTGTAAATCGAGAATATAAAACCCAACTAAAAATCTTTGCTAACTGATTTTCAGAAATTAAAATTAATCTTAATTTACAATATTCTTATATACAAACTATAAAAATAGGAATCAAAGCATTAACTTAGGCAATGGGGATGAATTGAACCCACGAATTTCTTGTTATTATTTGACACTTTAACAATATAAGAAAATGTCACTGGAGAAGTAGGAGAAAATTGTATATGAGCATTTTAACTGCAGTGGTCGAAAGTATACGATGTATGCATACACCTTGTATGCGTTAATTGTCTTATAAATGAGAGTAAATGTAAAACAAGCACGGAATTGTTTAGAAAGGTAATGCAAAAACTTATACACCCAACGCTGTTAAAGTATTGTCTGGGAAGTACGTATATATATGCCTGGCAGTTAAGGTATTAATGCCTCTTAGAGAGTTTAAGGCATTTTGTCTTCCATTGCTTCGTCACTATTAATTTTTTCTAGAGAATCTGCGATGCGAAACAAAAAGCATGAACAGAAAAAAACACTAAAATTAATTAATAAAATACATTTCCGACATATCATCCCAAGACACCGTATGTGAAGTGGTAATAATGATAACGAATTTATCAGCGTGATTGTTCATCAGATTTCCAAAGTATAAGAACTATATCAACAGGATAAGTGTTGCTAGAAGCTTAAGATTATAATCAATTCACATTAAATAAATTGAAAAGAGCTTTCTAAAGTTTTGGACTGGGTGACAAAGAACACCTGTACTAAATTTCATGCCTCAAGTCTCTCTTGGTAAATCATCTCTTTATTTAATATAAAGTTTCGTTTTATAGTGTCGCTTGGGTCATTTGCATTTATTAGTGGCGAAGCCACGCGTGGAGTTTGTTGACAGCTCTACGCTTACGCGCCAACTATCGACTATCGGTTCGCTTAATCATTAAATACTTCAAATATCTTTCGGCTTGACCTGATGATCCTAAAAGCTTACCCGAGCGTAAGTTTTTTCATTTATTTTGCTTACGAAAAAGTTCCCTTTTAAATTGTTCCCGACTCGCTTATTTTTCAAACCAGTTTTTTAGGCCTGATATATATATATATATATATATATATTATATATATATATATATATATTATATATATATATATATATATATTATATATATATATATATATATATATATATATATATATTATATATATATATGTATATATATATATATATGTATATATATATATTATATATATATATATATGTATATATATGTATATATATATATATATATATAATATATATATATATATACATATATATATATATACATGCATATATATACATATATACATATATACATACATATATATATGTTTATATATGTATATATATGTATATATATATATATATATATATATTATATACATATATATACAAATATATACATGCATAAATATATATATATAGACATATATATACATATACATATATATATATATATATATATACATATATACACATACATATATAAATTATGTATTTTAAGCTGAAACTGACATTAAAACTTCAAAACATACAGTCAGCCAAAGTAAAACTCGTACATTATTACTTATCTCTTCAATTTGAGATTTTAACAGCGACGAACTTTAAAAATATCCTGTTTTTAAGTCGTCTTCTAAGGTTTAAATAGAATACTATGAACAAAGAAAATAAATTTAATTTTCATTTTAATAGTCATCTACGACATAATAGCGTTAATAATATGGGCATCTCATGATTGATTGTGTTGCTACCAAGTAATGTAATTTAAATGCAATGGTTTAAAGTGAAAATGTTTTTCACAGCTGTACTCTTATTCTGTTTTTAGTTTCATTTATGAATAAGTCTATATTGAACATTTATTTTCCTTGTGAAGTAAGACCTAAAATGCAAGTAAATATTTAACAATTGGTGATGAAATTACATCACTATGTTTGTCCCTTTCAGTCAATAAATAGAAGATCCTAAAAAAAATATTAAGGTTACAGAGAATTTCAAATTTAATTTATTTATTGTTTAACTAGTGTGTTCAAAATTTTAGTATGTGCTAAAACAGCATGTATATTTATTACATTATAGAGTTCATTGCAACATATGTATTACTATATATTAGTTATTAACTATATATCCGTGTTATATATATATATATAAAACTTATTTGCTATAAAGCGTTCAAAAGTTTAAGGTAAATTATTAATAATTTTAAAAGTCATTAATTATTAATTATTTCATAAGCAGCATTATTTAATAAGTTGCATAAGCATCTCTTACGTAGAAGAGGGTCATTTTTATACATAACATGACTTTTAGTTAATAAAATTTATCGTAATTATCGTAAGCATAGTAGTTATTTAGTCAGAAACAAGTAATAATTGTTAAAATGTCCAATTTTCCGAATAAAATAAGCATATAAATTACTTTCAATTAAAAAAAATATAGATATTTGATGTTCCAGATATATTAATTTTAACTAGCTTCTTACTTTTTATTAACACTTGGCATGCGGGTATACTACCCCGCCAACTTACGCATGCAGCGGATGTTTTTTCGTGAATCTCGCGAAAGTTTAGTTATTCAGAAAAATTGCAGTAAATCAAAAACCACTTTGTTTTTATAAACGACACTTTTTATTTTACACTTAAATATATATTGTATGATTATTTAACAAAAAAAAACAATATTTTAATGAAATCACAAAAATAAACGACTTTTAAAATTAAAGTCCGATAATCTATCAGCACATATTTCTTCATCACTATAATTGTGACAACGGCTCATTTTATCAATTTTGTATTCAGCAATAAAAAAACCAAGCTTCAAATTGGCAAAACACGACTTTTACGTTCTAGAGCTGGGAATTCAATTGAAGACGAAATAACGGAACAAAAGACCCAGTAACTCGACAATCATAACTTGCGGAAAGAAAAGAAGCAAAGCATTGCGTAGCAACGCAAACAACACGCATATAATGTTACACATCCATATAATTATACGTATTTAATAGATTTGTGGTGGTAAGCGGGTATCCACCCCAAATCTACTAAATACGTACTTTTACGTGACCCGCGCTCCAGTGACAGACTACAAAAAACGTAAAAATACGTTGACCGCGAAGTGTTAATACTCTACAAGATATATTGTCGGAAATATATCGAAGGTACTGACGATTAGAAATGTACTCAATACTTATATTGTTACTAAAGTATTTATATATACTTAAATTGTTCTCAAATTTGTGCAAAGTAAGTACAGATAATAACTGAATTACCTTTTGGTTTGGTAGGTATATATAAATTGTAAGATGTTCCAGAATAAAGCACTCTTATTCAACACAAGAGACTAAGAAACTCATTGAGAAATTCTCTTGCACGACTGTTTATACTGCAGTTATGTGAAAATCTATGTCATCTATGTTCCACATCACCTACGTTCGATAGAGTATTTTTACCAGACTGCAGCTCTAAATTGTCAGTATTATCTTTGAATTGTCTGACACAGGTCTTAATATCCAACACATTTTTTTTATATTCTTTGGAAATTACTTGATGTTCTTTTAAAGAAGTCGTTTCTAATGTTTGAGGTATCGAATAGCGCATTTGATATATTTTTGCTAGTTTAAATAACCTTTTACATATATCTTCTACATAGATTCTATATATATCGTAACATTGTTTTCTATTTGTCAGTAGGTAGAGGCGTTTTTCCCGAAAATCGCTATCTGAACATGCTTTTTTTTTATAAAATATTAATTCAACAATGAGTAAACTTGTAATTGAGAATGGTTTGGTTTGGTTTCGAACACTACAGTCTACAGTTTTACTCACGAGGGTTAATGAGACCGGGACCTACTGCTTAGACCCATTTCTGAACGGCTACGAACATTCATGCCAGCAGAAGGATTTGAACCCTCAAACACCGGTACCAAAGTAATCGACAATAAAAAGAATATATATCACTTAATAAGTAGAATTGTATTCATATATGGATAGTATATATCAGTTCAACAATAAGATCTTTTTGTTCAACAATGAATAGCATATATTAGATCAAAAATGAGAAGAATTCTAGTCAACAATGAATAATACATATTAGTTCAACAATGAGTAAAATTGTATTCAACAATGGTTAGTTAATATTAATTCAACAATGAGTGGAAATATAATCAAAAATGAATAGTAAATATCAGTCAGCAATAAGCAGAATTGTACTCAACGATAAGTAGAATTGTATTCAGCGATGGATAGTATATATTAGTTAAAAATGAATAACATTTTATTCAACATTGAATAGTATATACTAGTTGAACCATGAGTAAAGCTCAAGTATATCGCCATTTGATAAAGATCAAAACATTAATATATACATTAATATTATTATATTATATTATTATATTATATATTATATTATCATATTATTGTTATATCGTGTGTTATGTTGTATTATATTATATTTTTCATCACATAAAGAGCGAACCAAAAATGTAATCAAAGATGGAGGCGCATAACTACGTGTTATAACACTCCTAAATACAAAATAACAACAATCTACGTATACTATTTTATGGCTTATGCCTGTTACATATGTACATAAGTACAGAGGTATAGATCTCAGATCTAAACTAGTCAACATGCGATCAATGATATTCAAATTAGATATTTAAGTTTCCAAAATTAAAACTTATTTGTACGTACATAAAAATACAGCATTGAAACCTCTCAAATTTGATTTAGTCGCGGTCAAAACGAGTATTTCCGTTGATATCTGAGCACAGAAGTTTTTAACGATTATAATAATTTATCTTCATTAAAGGAGATAGAAAAAACACAAACTTCTTAAAAATATAAAAGTACAAAAATATCACAAGCTAATTTTTATTTCAACGGCAACTTTTAAGACACAATAACAAGACTATAAGTATGTACAGGTTCTTATCTGCAAGATTTTCGAGAAATTGAACAGAGGTCAGTGAGCTGTAATTTCGAACTATTCAATGTTTGTGTCACCCCTTTTAGAACAAGATCATTTGAAAACAAGATAGTTTATTGACAGATAATAATAAAATAAATATATCTGCTGTTTAGATTCTAGTAAAGTATTTGTTTATCAACACACGTTAGAATGAAAACAAGTATCTGAATTTATGTTATTAAACTCTTTCTTTTTGCTATTTTAATAGATTTTTTAATTGTTATTTCCTTCTAGATAAAATAAGGAACATAGCATACGTTTTAAGCAAACATATATTGTTTGCATAACGCATACATTATTTTAAGCAAACATAATTTACATTGGTTTTCTGTGGATAATTTAAAAGGACTGTTGTATTATGTATTTTGAATCTGCATTTAATTAATGATTAATCTTATTTCAATGAACATTATAGTATGGGTACTTGTGTTTTACTTTACTAAAGAATAAATTAAGACAAGAATAAAATCAAATTATTTTATTTTACTTATAAGCATTAGTTAAGGCAATAACTAATGCTTTGTATTATGTATTTTGCCTCTGCATTTAATTAATGATTAATCTTATTCCAATTAACATAATAGTATGGGTACTTGTGTTTTACTTTACTAAAGAGTAAATTAAACCAAGAATAAAATCAAATTATTTTATTTTATTTTATAAGCATTTCTTGGGGCAAGAATGGATTTTAAAAACTCTTTAATTTTATTTAGAAAGTCTTACATGTAACAGGCAAAATTAACAAGAGAATAAATTTTATTCTAAATTTGATATGTTATCAGCATTACACTTCTGTAAGAATTGTTGTAGTTTCAAGGTAAAGCATTAGTTAATCAAAATTATTTATTATTCATTTTTCAAAAACATTTTGATTACGAATTCACCGCGAGTGACATTTCACACATAAGATCATTTCTATCGTGATCTTTTACAGAGTACGGTTAGTACTACGAGAAAAATTACAGCAATTAGAAAGGATAATTTTCCTTGTTACGAAATGGCTATTTTAGGTTTGGTTTGGTGTTGTTTGGTTAACATTTGGCATGCAGGTGGACTTCACCGCCAACTTATGCTTGCAGCGGGCGTTTCTTCGGGAATTGCGCGAAAGTTTAATTATTCAGAAATATCGCACTAAATCGAAAACTACTTTGTTTTTATGAACGAAACTTTTTTTTATTTCACATTTCAATATATACTGTATGATTATTTAACAAAAAAATATCACAGTACGAAATCACAAAAAGAAAAGATTTTTAAAATTGAAGTCCGATAATCTGTCAGCGCATATTTCTTCATCACTATCTTTATCACAACGGCTCATTTTATCAATTTTGTGTTCAGCAATAAAAAACCAAGCTTAAAATTGACAAAACACGACTTGTACGTTCTGGAGCTAGGAATTCGATTGAAGACGAAATAACGCAACAAAAGACCAAGTAACTCGACAATCATAACTTGTGGAAAGAAAGAATGCAAAGCGTTGCATAGCAACGCAAACAACACGCATATAATGTCACACATACATATAATTATACGTATTTAGTAGATTTGTGGTGGTTAGCGTGTATCCACAACAAATCTACTAAATACGTATATTTACGTGACCCGCGCTCCAGTGATAGACTGCAAAAAACGGAAAAATACGTTGCCCGCACGCGAATTGTTAAGAGCGCTACAGTTTACTTTTTGCTGCATAAAAAATGACTATTTGTAATACAGATGGTAAGATTATGCGTTTCAGAACATATTAAAATAACTTTTCTTGTACATAATGTAGAGTATATAGCTTTAAACTTCAATGAAATATAACAGCTATAAAGGAATCTGGAGTGCCCGATTTTGTCAAATTACAGACATTGTCGTTTTGAAAGAATGCTCAAAAATTATCATTAGTAATATTCGCAATCCTGTAAAAATATATTATGATTCGAGGTTTCGTAAAGGTTTAGTCATTATGAAGAATTAACCTCAAGTGCTGTTATTGAAGTCCAAACTGTAGCGTTGTAATAGTTTTATATTGATAACCATCAGTATATAGAAATTGCAATAAAAATGAAAGTGCACAATTAGATATTACAACAGTCCTAACTTCGAAACTTTTCTATTCTACAGCTAATCGTTTTTGAGCTATGTCCGGCAGCTTTTTAAGTTTAACTTTCCATGACACACTTGGATTAATTCTAAATTTTCATAATTAGAAACCACTAATTAGATGAATTGTTACTTAAATTTTTTTAGTGGAGAAGATAAAGTAACTATCGTTATTCCTTAATTTAATAATTTTAAAGCTGGAAATATAGATACTTCACTGCTCACAATGACAAAGAAGGGATAGATTAATTAATCATAATCGAACTTTATTGTTGTCATGTATTTATCTATCTGACATAGACATTTATAATAGCTCACATTATCGGTAAGAGAAAATATAAAGAAAATTGTAGAATTTGTTTTTAATCCTTTATTACCATAAATAATAATTTATTTGGTTGACGGTCTGAAATTTAATAACGAATTATTTAGTTTGTCACAGCTTATGTATATTTTATGAAACAAGAGGTATACATGACACGTAATATGGTTGGAACACGAGCAGTTAGAAACTGGCTCGTAAAGACGTCATCACTGGAATTTCCGAGATACCAATAAAAATAAATTGTCAAAAGATGTCAAGGCCAAGGTCGCACTAGAGGATACAATTTAATATTATAACATGCTTAAAATAAAAGAAATTTACGTCATTCTGCAGGCAACTTTCATATAAAACCCAATAAGTTCGATAAGTGAATTTATTTTATATAACTAATTATTTAAAGTAGTGGTTAATGAAGGTCATGAATATTTGACATTGCATTAGATGTAAATACCTTACGTAGTTAATTTTTTTGAATGCAAAGTATACAGAAATAATTAAATAAATTCAAAATAATAACTAATAATAAACACATTTTAACTAGATTTACGGACCAAGCCAATTTGACTCATTAAAAATTTGATCATTATGTATATATAAAACTTAAATATCACTTTTCAAAAGCATACGTTGGTTTTTAGTTAAGAAATAAAATATTTGTAAACTTTCATTCCTCTTCAACGCAGACCCCTTCATTTCGCATTATCAAATGGGGTATACCTATTTTCACGTTTGTGAGCAAATTTGACTTATAGAATGGTTTAACAGTTAATCGTATAACATGAAATTTATTAGTCGACTCAAGTAAATATTTCACTAAAATATTTTATTTTCCAATTGGCTGAAGAGCTAAGAAGTAAATATCGAGAGGAAGTCGAGAACGCTTCCATTCCAATGACAGAAATTCATGCTACTAACGCTCGGAAGAATTGTGAAGTTCAACAATCATTCAAAAGAAACAGATGTAGAAACCATTGTCCTAAATCTAATAGAAATGTTTGAAGAAAATGTGTTTCAGAAACAGATTTTATATATAAAAAATGTTTTCCATGAATTTTTTGTTGATAAACAATTAATTTAGAACTATTTTCTTTGCAAAAAAACTTCAATTTTCTTGTATGAGTTAAATTGGCTCACTTCAGTAAAAATAGGTATATGATCAACTTCCGTAAATCTAGTGTTCAAGTCAAAAACGACTTAAGAAACTTTATACGGAACATTCTGAGACTTTTCAATTTCTTTTTATTTCATAAAATAAACCCGTAATTTTTTTCTTAGTGGCATATGAGGCACGACACATTATATTGGACATCAAAGAAAATATTGAATTTAACTTGCCTTAAATTTGCAATCCTTACTGCAAACTTAGAGGAACTAATAAGTGTGGAATCTGGAAAAGCAAAAATAATCATGAGATTTTTATAGCAATAATAAATTACATGGAAATTTACTGCATTGGACTTATCTACAAATTATCATATTTTTATACACAAGAAACTTTACTGGATTTTAATAACTCTTAAGCCATTAAAAATCATTTTACCGCTTTATGATATACATACATACATACATACATATAAAAAAGTAATATATCAAAATTATTTAACTTTAATATTTCCTTAAAATCCTTCCCTCTCCCATTCTAATTCCTTAAAATCTTTTTCCCAGTCTCTAAATATCCTAATCAAAGGAGCGTAATCGGCTTAAAATTATTTCGATACATTTACCAAAGCTTTCTATCCAATAGATGTAAATTTTCTGTCTATTCAACAGGTTTCCCAGCTGTCGCCGTCCAATGGCTCCACGTTTCTCCTGATCTTACACTTAAACTCGCTGAAGAAATGATTTTTTTTTCTGTCTTTGCTATTGGGTGCACCTCTGTTCGAGCAGAGTGATTTTTGTGTCCTTTTCTTGCCTGTCGTTGCCTAGTAAAGATGTCCATTTTAGCAGTTGTGAAATAAAGTTTTAATTAGACTTGTGCCGTTCACTTCAATGTCGGGCGACTGCATTTTTATTACTGCTAGCCTTTAGGCTTCTCCTTGCCCAGTAGCCCGGGAAAGTAAAAACAATAGGAGCTACATAATTATTATGATTAGAGAAAATAATTATTAAATATATATATATGTATCTATATATATGTATATATGTATATATATATGTATATGTATATATACGTGACATGCCTAGGAGTCAACTATTTAGTCAGAGAGCAGAATAGTCCTCCATAATATCTTTATTCATATCTTCATCACAAACAAGTATTCAACCATTAAACATGACGGCCAGTGGGTAGCGTCCATACGCTAACAAAGGACAGACTTTTAGCGTGGGTTCATCAGCAATTCAATCTGAAGACGCTCTCCTTCTATTATTACATATCAAGCGCTTTTGTATTGAGTTATTAGTAACTAGCATTAACCTGCATTAAAGGCTGCGCTAAGTTTTCTGCCTTTAAACCCCTAAATTATTAATTTAATGTTTTCAAACTTGACATATATATATATATATATATATATATATATATATATATAATATATATATATATATATATATATATATATATATATATAAAGTATCATACCTAAAACATCTCTGTAAAATTCACCTTTGACCCCTTCTCAGTCTATTTTCCTAGACGAATAATATCTTATTTAAAGGAGTGTTCAATGACATAAAATTGTTTTCACTAGTCTCCCAAAGCTAAATCTTAAATAAAGGCTAATTTTCTGTCCACTCACCACATTTTCCAGGTGTTCAATAAAATAGTTCGCTTTTACAATGACTTAGTTGCTGCAGCAACACATGCTTAGTAATATATTATCTAATTCAGAAGCAACAATACGAGTTTGGCTTCAATTTATAAAGCCTTTTTTATGGTTTGGTTTATAGAAATAGGCATATTCTTCGCAATAATGAGAGTTAATTCGATTAGGTCAGAGGTGGAGAACTTTTATGTCATTTGTGTCACACATAAATTTGTCAAAAATAAAGGCGTCACGAACGGGATCCTATACGAAGAGTTTTCTGCTCGAAAATAGCATGTCATCTTAAAGGCTCCAAATAAATAAATAAATAAACAAAAACTTGATTTTAAAATTTAGCGATGGAAGATTGTGAATAACTGATGAAGCTTTTATTTTAAAATTAAAAAGAGTTATATTTTTTTACATTTAAAAGAAACCGCCTTAAGTAAAAGAAGAGTGTATCATATCCAAAGTTGATTTGGTATAACCGTTACAGTATAAGATTGTTCATTTTTTTAACTTTCGAAAGAATTTAACTGCTCAGTGTTTTTACTCTTCCCAAATATGTCTGTCTGCATATACGAGGCGCATCCAGAAAGTAAGTTTCCCGATGTTTTCCCCTTTAAAGTAAACGTAATTAGCCCTGTCAATTGAGCATGCGTAACACATCTATGACGTATCAATCATATACCAGATGGACAGGTTCCGACTCCTGCCAGTAGCGTGGTAACAGTGGTCCGAAATGGAAACTCTAATTCCATCTCCCGCAGCCTTCACAGTTCGGTCGGTGATCTTGAATGCACAAAGCATTGCGTCAATTGAAATTCATTGTCAGCTCTGTCAGGTCTATGAGCTGAAACTGACACCCCAACACAAAATTCAACGATTAAGAACAGCACTGACATTTCTGGTACGGTATCACGATGATGGCAGCGAGTTCCTTGACAGGATCGTTAAGGGCAATGACACTTGGATTTCACACTTTACCCTGGAAACCAAGCAGCAGTCAATGCATTGCTATCATAGTGGATCTTCGGCCAGGACCAAATTCAAACAGACGCTGTCGGTACGGAAAAGGATGTGCATGTTGTTCTGGGACAGGAAGGCTGGTCCAATTCACAGGCAGAGTTCTACGACAGAGGGATACAAAACCTGGTCCCACAATATGACAAGTGTCTCAATTTTGCTGGTGTCTATGTTGAAAAATAGCTGAAAGATTTCTGTACTTGTTGCTAATAAATATGTCCCTGAAAGTGTAAGTTCTTTTTTTCTTTTAAGTAGGGAAACTTACTTTCTGGATTAGCCTCGTATATTACTCTATATCCTTAAAATACAACGACTCGTATGAATAGAGTTTGCCATTAGGAATTTATGCACAATAAATTCCATTTATACAAGCGTACATTGAAAGTTAAAATTTCTTTAATCTCTAATTTTTTAGTACTTAATAGTTTCACCCTACTTAAACTATATAAAATTATTTTTATTTTACTCTATATTTAAAATTATAACATATTCATGAATAATAAGTTTTATAAAATTATTTTGTGCAATTTTAATGAAAATCATACACATTTATACTCTCAAGATGATAAAATATTGTGATTAAGCGATGATTAAACGAAAAATCCTTATTTTTGAATTAAATTTACCCCATTGGCTAATTTGGTGAAATTACTGCAGATATTTACAAAAGAGTAGTACACAAACTAATTTCCCTTTTAGTTTTAAATGCCAAGCAAAGTACAGAAACAATGTTATTAGTTCATCAATACATCCTCCAATAGGAATGGTGAACTGTCAGAGGTTGGAACCGTAAATCAGTAAGAAATTACATCCAAACGGAAATTATATAATGTGTTTAATTGATATATACTTTCAGTGAAATTGCCATTTTTCAACCGAAGGCAATCATTTAAAAAAAATTAATTACAAATATGAATAAGCACAGTTAAGATGTAACAAAACTGGTTTCAAAAAAAGAGGGTTAGGTACCAAAATAATATAAATCAAAATGGAGACAAGGGGTTATTACATAAGGCAAGAACAGTAGAATAAACTTAAGTTGCCATGCTTTGAATTTTTTCGCCAACTTGGTAGGGGTACCCTTTTTTATGTCAAACCATGTATCATAAACATCTAGCTTTATTTTAGTGTTATTGTTAAAATATATAATGTTTTCACGAGGTTTTGGTCGGCATTGGTTTATGCGTTCCCATACGATTAACGTCGAATGTCATATGACAAACAGGAAAATTACATCATTCAAAGCGGGTCCGTCGATATTAATACGTACATTACATTTCGCTACCGATTCTTGTATGCAAAAACGATTAGAGATTTTATTTGTGTAAATGGTATGATGGGAAATTTTGCACTAGGCCATGTTTAGAAAATTTTCACACACATTGTCATGTCTTTCTGAACTTATACTAAAAAAAGAATTCAATATGTTTCCGATATTCATGACTAAAACATTTTTTCTCCATTAAGATAACAAACAAATAAGTATTAAATTACTTTAAAGTAATGTACACATTCCTGCGTTAAGAAAAGCTGTAAAGCTGTGTTCAACGTAAAGTTATGTAATCCTTTTCCCAAAACATTTTATGTACACCCTTATACAGAAATAAAAGAAGAAAAGCACCAAGGAGTTATCGGAAACAGACGAGAATCGGTAAATAAGATGTACATGTACATAGAAACAAATGATTACAATTTGAGAACATTTGGATGATTTATTTAAGTGACAGAGCTTGACAATGTGAAAAAATCAATAATGTGTCTGTCCACCTCTGGCCCTTATGAAAGCAGGTATTCGGCTTGACACTGATTGAAGTGGTGGTGGATGTTCTTCTGAAGGATATCGTGCCAAATTCTGTCAAACTGGCGCCTTAAATCGTCGAAACCCCAAGCTGGTTTCAGGCCTCTACTCATAATGATCCAAACATGTTCCATAGGAGAGAGATCCGGCGACCTTTCTGGCCAAAGTAACGTTCGGGAAGCCCGAAGACAAGTAGTAGAAACATGCAGTGTAGGCCGGTTTGGTTTTGGTTGTGGAGTGCTACGGTCTACTTTTTGCAACACGAGGGCTAAAGTGTAGGCCGGACACTATCTTGTTGAAATGTATGCCCATGATGGCGTGACATGAAGGACAACTTCGAAGAACTTCGTTGACGTAGCGCTGTGCTGTAGGTGTGCCACGAATGACAACCAAAATGGTACTACTATGAAATGAAATGGAAACCCAGACCATCACTCCTGGTTGTTGGAGTCATAGTAGAGCCATAGTAGAGTATTGATCATAGTAGAGTATTGATCATAGTAGAGTCACTCATAAACATTTGCTATGTGCTGAGCCTACTCCATAATGTTCCATTTGTCATACTGATCTTACTATTCATCATATTTTAACATCATGTACTAATTTAAAACGTTTTTATTATATATATATATTAAAACTTTTCATCCTAATTTGAATGAACTTTTGGGCGAGACTCCTCATCCCAAATTATTTGATTTTCTGTATCGCACTGGTATCTTAAATCTCATCTAAATATTTTAACATTTTAATGTGAGCCTTTACCTCGTTTTCGCTATACCTTTTCTTAAAATTTTAGTATTAATTTAGTATTAATTTAATAAATTATACAACTTTGTTTAATTATGTGCTCTTTTGTTTGGCGCAGCTTATCCAAACTTGGATCTTGCGCCAGTAAACCACAACCAACCAACCAACCAACCAACCTGGTTGTTGGTCTGTATGCTGGAAGACAGCCAGGCTGGAACCCCACCTCTCTCCGGCATGTTTTCGCTGATCATCGGGGCTCAGTTCAAACCTGGATTCATCACTGAAGACAACTTTACTCCAGTCAGTGACATTCCAGTTTGAATAAACCCGAAATTACTGCAAACGAGCTTGTCGTTGTACAGAAGTCAACGGTAGTCGGCGCAAGGACCACTGTGACCTTAGCTCCCTTTCTGTGAGTCTCCAATGAATGGTCCTATAGGTCAATGAAGCACAGTTGCACGAACAATCGAGGATAGTGATGTATCTGGAGCTGTTATTGCTATTCGACGATTGCTCGGTCGATTCTCTCCTCCGACCTCTTTCTTCTTGACACTGTGTTCTGCTATGGTCCATTCCTAAAAATATCGTCTAATAGTGACATTTATCCTACCAAAAGGTCCAGCGATTCGTCGATTAGCCCACTCGGCTTCTTTGAATCCAACTGCATGTCGTATCTCAAATGCTGATATCTGCGAGTATAGTTAGCGTAACTGTATGCCAGACATAATTACTGTCTACGCGAGTACAAGGAATGAAATACACAAAGAATTTATAACCTGGATTCGAAATTTCTCCTTATAATATCTTGCCAGTTGCGCAGATAAGAAGCACTTCAGCGACACACGAAACATTCCTTCCTCACGTTCACACATTCATCCAAAATTTAAAATTTTGCATTTTCTGTCGAAATTTGTATCCATATCAATTAGCATCCAATTTGCATTACATCTTGGCAGATCGTGGTAAGTCGTTTTTTTCTTTTGTCTAAGTGTGTATGTTTAATAACTTTTTTCGTACAGATATTTATCTTAAGTGCTCCAAAACAATATATTTGGTAAATGAAGAATCAGAAAGTTTTTTTAATTCAGAACTTAGGTTTATTGCAGGGAAATCGGCCAATTTACGGGATGTCATAGATAGGAACCCCAGTACGTAAGGGGGAAAAACTTCTTTATGACAATTTTTTTTTATTTCAAGATTGATCATATATTAACTTTGATCAGTTAAAAAAATCCTTTTTTGGTTCCAAAAAATATCTGCAAGAGAAGCGATTAAAACTTTCGTAACCGTTTACTACAAATAATATTTATATTCTCAAAATATATTTTAAAATTTAAAGAGAAAAAAAGATTGTGATTAACCAATTAAAATGACATGTCCTTATTTTTGAATCAAATAGAGTCAGAATTTTTTCTACGTTTAAAAGAGACCACCCCCACTAAAAAGGGAGAATCTATCATAAACGTCCGACATTGTTTTAGAGTAATTGTTACAGTATATCATTTTTTAAATTTTTGATAACTATCCCATGATTTAACCACCTTATCTTTTTTTCTTTTCCAATGAAAATCTCTTTTTCGAAAATATGTAGCTTTTTTTCAGGTCAGGATGGAAAATATATTAATTTTCACCAGTTACAAAAATCTATTTCTGGCTCGGAAATCCGGAAAAAAAATTCTAAAGAAGGGGTTAAAACTTTGAGACTAACTAAGGGGACTAATCCTATAGAAGTTGTTAAAAGTAAGAGACCACCCCCAACAAAAGAAAAGAATGTATCACAAATGTCTAACGTTATTTTGGAGTAATTGTTACAGTATATAATTTTTTAAATTTTTGATAACTATCCCATGATTTAACCACTTTATCTTTTCCCCCCTTCCCGATCAGACTCTCTTAACCAAAAATATTTTGCTTTATTTAGTTCAGGATAGAAAATATATTAATTTTCACCAGTTAAAAAAATCTATTTTGGGCTCGGAAATCCAAACAAAAATCCTAGACAGGGGGTTAAAACTTTCGTAACTGTTTACTATAAATAATATTCATGCTTTCGAAATACTTTAAAGTCTAAAGAAAAAGAAAAATTGTGACCAACCGATGGTTAAAAGAAAAGCCCTTATTTTAGAATCAAATAGAGATAGAATTTCTTTACATTTAAAAGGAACCGCCACAAGTAAAAATAAAATAGTGTATCATAAACATCTAACGTTGTTTTGGTGTAATCGTTACAGTATATCATAGTTTAAAACTTTGGTAACTATCCCATGATTTAACCACCGTACTCTTTGCCCTTTCCCGATAGGAATCTCTTCCCCGATTCGTCTGTCTGCATATAGATTACTCATCTTTCTTTAATCAGCACCCTTGAGCTACTTTGGCCCAGTCTCTCAGTCATGATATGCTTTGTACATCTATCGTGAGCGTCCGTTTTGAATTCTAATTTCTCCTGTAGATGAAGAGTAAATCCTCCAAGACAGCTGCTGAAAATTGAAGGTATTTGAAGATATTACAATCTAAATATAGGTGCGCACCCCTTTACTGTCGGGTTTTATCGTTACCCCCGGGCCGTCCGGAGGCATTTGAATGAAGCTCATCATTGATCATGAGCAAACAGGTTGTAGAAAGCAACTAAATGACACCAACCAAGGTAATGAGTATCTTTGATCACTGTTTTGTACCACACATTTCAGAAAGGGTTAGTGTACAGAGATTCCGGGATCTAGACAAACCTTTCGCAAGATTAAACCATAATAGGTCAAAGGCGCATAAATTGATCTTTTCAAACTAATTTCTTAAATCAGAACCCTACAAAATATTTAGTACTTCTGGCGTTATACGAATACAACTATTATAATTACGAAAATAATTACAGTGGACTCCGCTTAATGTGATCCCGGTAAATGTTATAAATTGCTTATTGTTATCGAAATCACTTGGTCCCGATTTTTTTTATTCATTGTATGTTAAAATTATCGTTGTATGAATCAGTTTTCGAACCTCATTTTAACAGGCAAAGGAATATTCACAATGTATTCAGAAGGAACCCATTCTTTTCTTTCTTTTCGCTATTGTTTGAATTACCCAGAATTCTCCCTCATCCACTTAGGGAAATGGAGAATGAACAAAGGAGTGGGAAATTGCACGCTCCTGAAAATTTTCAGAAGTAAGCACACCCTGATGATGGTCAGTGGTTATCAGATAAGCAGAAAGCAACGCATTCTTATCGGAACTGAAAAGGAACGTATTCACATTTTATTCCTTGCTCGCTTACATGCAGTTTGTCGATGTGGTACCCAGGAAGAGAAATGATTTAAAGTTAAAACAAAAGATCGAAATTTGAAATCGATATGACAGGTTGATTATGATTACGAAAAATGTATCAATGAGTTCTTAGAAAAAAATGTAGACAGTCAACAATTGAACAATTGTTTTAATTGTGCATACAATTCTTATGTTTTAAAGGATAATATAAGGTGTGTGTGTTTCATTTTGTTTTGAAAGTTAGTACTTGTGAATTAAAGAGGGGTGGTAAATTTATCTAATTTTGCATATCATTTATTGTTATTAATCGGTTATTGTTATCAAAATCACACGTTTCTGGAATTTTTCTGAAATACACACACCCTGCTGGTGGTCAATGGTTTGTCGGATAAGTAGAAGGATAAACATTCTTATCGGAACTGAGAAGAAGAGTATCCACATTTTATCCCTTGATTTTGCGAAAAAATTTACTAAAAATCTCAAAGATAGAAAATCCTTCGGATATGACCTCTGGAGAGTTCGAGTCATGGGTGAAAGTAGATTAAAACATTCCAATAGCTTCCACATTAACAGAATCTGAAGTCTGCCAGATTGTCATAAGAAAACAGACGAAGGATGGAAATGATGAGTCAGATGAAAAATCTCTTGATACCGAGCCACCTTCAAGTGCTGAAATGAGAAATGCATTAAAAGTCTTGAAACGTGGAGTAGAACTCCGATGACTTAATAAGACATTATGATTACGATCAATGAGCTTCTTAGAAAAAATTTTAACAGCAAACAATTAATCAATTTTTTTAATTATGTATACAATTCTTATGTTTTAAAGGATAATATACAGTACATAAATATAAAGTGAGATTTTTCATTTTATTTTGGTTTGGTTTGGTTAGGAGTGCTACGGTCTACTTTTTGCAACACGAGGGCTAATGAGACCGGGACCTACAGTTTAAAGCCGATTCCGAACGGCTACGAACATCCATGCCACTGTGGGATTCGAACCCACGAACTCCGGTACCGAAGGCCAGCACCCTAACCAATCGGCCATCATTCGGCCGTTTTATTTTGAAATTTAGTCCATGTGAATTAAAGGGGGGATAAATTTATCTAATTTTGTATATCGTGTACTGTTATCAATCGATTATTGTTATCAAAATTACGGTGTCCCAAACTGATCACATTAAGCGAAGTCCACTGTATTATTGTAACGTACACTTATTAATGATAAAAAATAAAAAAAAATCAGAAATTTTCTGAATATTAATTTTTTTTCATTTCCAGTTTTTCTAGCCATTTGAAATTTAGCACCTATTTACCTTAACATTAGTATGTTAATTAGTGTTACTTTGACAATAACGCATGTAAATTGTTCGTCAACTGTTCCCTATACCCAAGTTTCATAAATATATTGGGCAATGTCGTGCAAATGTTGGACAATATTTTGAATGTTGCTTAATTTTGGACATCTGTCAATATGAACTGACATAATGTAAAATTAATGTTTAAAACTGTTTTCAAGAAAACATTTTTCTTGTATTGATTCTAAGAGAAATATTATTCTAAAATATTAAATTTATTAAATTTGCCAGTTTTTAAATTGTTTTTTCTTAAAGTTGTTAACAATGTTATACAAAACTATAAATATTACATCATTTTAATAAAATTCAGTAATACCTATCAATATTCACAAAAATAAATATTTTCCGACATCAAATGATATCTTTCATTGAGAACAAAGCACGTACTATATAAGCTGAATTTGAATGGAAATGATTCGATTTTGCCATTTCTCCAAAACGAGCAGTATGACTAATTATAATTACTGCAATTCTTCGGAAAGCTTTGACACAAGCAAAATAGCTCTGAACTGCCATGGGTTTTTGTTCTGAGGAAAAAATACCATAATAAAAATATATACCACATAATAAAAATTTTAAAAGTATAGCTTTTAAACAAATAGAAAAACCCTTGCTTCAAAAAGTGAATGAATTAGTTCAATAGAAAAAATAGATCGAAAAGTAATATTCAGAGATATCGAGGAAATTTCGAAGACTAACAGTGTTAAATATGATAAAATGATATTCAAGGATATCGGAGAATATTGACCACATTTGCCAAATAACAGAAAATGAAATTCTAGGATATCGGGCAATATTGACCACATTGTTAAATATCAAAATATGATATTCAGGGATATCGAAGATTATTGAACAACATTGCTAAATATCAGAAAATGATATTCAGGGATATCATGGCATATTAACCAACATTGGTAAATATTAGAAAATGATATGCAAGGATATCGGAGGATATTAACCAACATTGTTAAACAGGAGAAATGATATTCAGAGATAACAGGGAACATTGACCAACAATGCTAAATATCGTAAAATGACATTCAGGGATATCTGGAATATTGACCAACATTGCTAAATATTAAAAAATTATATCCAAGAATATCCAGGAATATTGACCAACATTGGTAAATATCAGAAAATGATACTCATGGATATCGGGGAATATTAACCAACATCTCTAAATATAAAACAAGAAAGCTTTCAACGTCTGCAATTGTCATTTGAAAATTAAACTTTTCAACATGTACAGGTTGACACGTGATATGGCCTTTATATCATCCAAGATAATATTATTGTTGACAACATGTCCTGATATTAAGGCGTTTATCATATTTCTTTGCCTTTTTTGAAATAATTAGTAAATGACAGATGTATTGCTTATCATAGACATTTAAAATACTGACTTTGATAGTAAGTTTATTTACTAAGGCTTATCACATGTCACCCTTTACGCGTTGAAAAACAACGATTTATAGTTTACGATTTCTTTCTTTGAAAAATACACGGATTTCTTGTATGATAGCTAAAATGTTTCGACCGATTATTCCTCATGAATCTAGAAGAAAACAAAACGATTATCAGTACCTTGTTCACCAGGAAACGAAATTTTAAACTGAATCCTCTGGTTTTACAACGTGTACACATTCACGTGTAATAACGCCTTTAGAAATTATTTCAAGACAAAAAGTGTCTAGGTTTCATAAGTGTTTGAATGGTTCAAATACTGTATCCATAATATGAGACTGATATTTCAGACAAGTCAATCATTTCAATTTTTTTTACCAGACAGATTTTTCTTTACTTGTACTTCTGGTTACAGTTGGTAAGAAAAGTTATTTTGTAAAACGACATGACCTTTTTTAGTTCAATGGACGCTCTAAAGTTTTCCAGACATCCGTACAGAATCACCCAGACAATTTTAATTAAGGAACTCAGACCGAAAAATTTCGAGATAGATATTTAATATCTTATAAACTGAAATTAAATGCTAATTTAATTGAACATTGCTCCTCAATGTCGGAGAACTTTATGCGTCAGTTTTAACGTTTTGCGGTGTAAACAAGTATTAAACCGTTTCTTTGACTGTTTAAAACCTATCATTAATTTTTAAGGTGGCAGCTTATCAAAAGCATTGTGAAATAAGGTGTATAATTTTTTTTAACATTTGTGACAGTTATTGATGAGGGACCGTCGCATTATTTATGATTTTTACCTGTTGGCGCTTAGCATTGACCTTTTGATAAATTTTGATGATTATGTAATCATCATGTAAAAAAATTCATTCCTTCTTACATAGAATTATATAAAACTTAAACGTATGTGCATATTTATCCTTACACTGCACAGTGATGTATACATAAACTAATTAAATTTTCACCCTATATTATATCTACTATAAAATAAATATCAAAATATCATTTATTTCTCTTTGATTTGTATATTAATCGATGCTTTTATCCATTTTATTCGGAACTTCTTCCCTGGATGAGTTTAATTGAGTATTATAGTTTTGTTGGGCCTTCCCATGTTCATTATTGTGTTACCCTTTTAAATTAAGCCTTATAGGTGTATTTTTCAATATTCGATTCAATGAATTTTTCACTTAACTGATGTAAATGTTTTCCTCCGTTTATCAAGGTACTTAGGTTGAGTTTTGCATTAATATTTTTCATAAATTTTCTAAGGGTATTTGAAACGAATATTAAATTCGTGAATATATCAAATACAATTATTCATTAAAAAACAGCTGAAAAAATTCAAATAGAAATTAAACATATTTTAAGGAGTTGTGGAGACTAAATACAAGTGTGAAAAAAATATAATTGTAAAAGAAAAAAATCATGAAGTGTAAAGGGTTATCTTGGAGGGTGAAGTGTAGGGTGTAGTTAATTTTCATGGAAAAGTAGTATGTGAAAAAATATATATATACTTGAATAAAAATATGCATATTTTAAAAGTAGGTTTAAATGTTAGTTTATTTATTCAATACTTGTATTTTAATAATACCTAGCCAAACCATCGTGCTAGGTCTGATCGTATTTCATGTATTTTACACACACATACATACAAGGTGATTATAATTATAAAGTTAAACATATTTATTATACAGTTCTATTTTCAAAATGATTTAAGAAAGGAACCATTAGTTAGAATGACTTTAAATCTGAATGTATTAAATAGTATTTTTTATTTAAACAGTATGGCATAAAAAAGATAAAGATAAACAATTTAAAACTAAATTTTCGATCAAATGTGGTATGATTTTACGTTGTCAGTGAGCTTTGCACTAAAAGTGCAACAACTGATGATTGATTTAGAAGTGAATATTTCTAGCAAACAACACAAACACTAATACAAATTGATACGCTTTAAAACGTTTTTCTTATACAATACCGTATATCACATCTCCCATCTTCCCTATACAGAAGTTATTCTGATCTCTGATTCTTTTATAAAGCATTTTTAAACTGAGATTGCAATTATAATCACCATATATATGCATACACACACACATATATATATGTGGGCGTGTGTCTGTGATATATATATATATATATATATATATATATATATATATATATATATATATATATATATATATATATATATACATAATATTTACTTTCTTGGGCTTGCTGGGAAAGGAGAATCCTGCGGATATCTCATTAAAATTAAGCAGTCGTGACATCATTCTAATAAAAGACACGGTGAATCCGAAGTGGAACTTGAACATTTTTTTAGAATCTAAAAAGACGACATATTTCTCTGGCGAGATAAGAGAAGGGAACGATGCATTGAAACACGTGTAGATAGCAGGATTGGCCCCACAGCGAGACGCGGAGACGAATTCTTTCTCAGAGACAGTAATTAATCAGCGATATTAACAATCATACAGGAACTTAGATTATTGAGAAATATTCGCCTGGGAAAGGTAGAAAATGTGGTGAATAGACAAATAATTTGTGTGTGTAAACCAGCGATAATTAATCCGGTGGTTACATAAAATTAAGAAAGTTTAGCCTCTATTATTTATATTTTCCAGGGCTTACCTTAGTAGCTTAGTCTTCGATATTAGCTATAAGACAGGAACTTTGAAAATTGAAAAAGTGAAGCATTCACTTGGGAAAGCTGGAAAATGTGGTGGATGGACACATAATTTGGATTTATTTCAGAGTTAGCTTTGGGAAATGGGTTGGAAGAATTCATATCGCTGACACTCCTTATGTTTTGTGGCTAGGAAAATAGATTTGAATGAATTGAGAAGGGGAGAATGAAAATATTTAAAACATATTGTAAGTGTAATAATTTATATATATATATATATATATATATATATATATATATATATATATATATATATATATATATATATATATATATATATATATATATATATGTGTGTGTGTGTGTGTGTGTAGTCATCTGGAAATTTAGGACTGTTGATCACTTAGAAGCAACACCTATCGGAAGACGTAAAATATTTAGATATTACATCTGGAATGTTCTCCTGTCGAACGATGGCCCATGGGTTAGGACCGGAGTTCATGGGTTCGAACCCCGCTGTGACATGGATTTTCGTAACGCTTCGGAATCGGCTTTAAGCTGTAGGTCCCGGTCTCATTAGCCCCTCGTGTTGCAAAAGATAGTAGACCATAGCACTCCAAACCAAACCAAATCTGGAAAGTTTTCCCATAATTTTAATCCTATGTTTGATGATGCAATAAGGCTGAAAAAGTTAAGAAGCTTAATTATGATAAAATAATATATAAAGTGGCAAAGTAAAAAGTTAAACTTAAAAATTTAAGTCAATGTAGTTAAAACAATTTTGTAAATAACTAAACTGGTTCAAGTTAAACATTAAATGAACCAGAGTATCAACTAAAGAAAATGGGAGGGTAAAAAATTAAATTACTTTAATAATTAATTTAGGATTCTTGTAATCCTTTAGAGATAGGAGTAATTTAATTTATATAACATCTAGTTATGTACCTGCCTCTTTTTATTTTATATAGTTGTAACATCTAACTCCAATCCTTATTGTGTATAACAAAAAAATCTGAATATTGCGGATATAACATTGAGATTCTACAACAATATAACATAAGATAGAGACATTTAGGTGTATTTTTAATCATCTGAAAGAATGATTTTAGATATCATGTTTAAAAATCGAAAATCAAAATCCATCATTTACAAAGACTAATTTTAATCACTTACTATTTTATCACATGATGGTATGAAGTAAAAATGGTGATCTGATATGATGTTTAACAATCGAGAAACATTTTGGTGGGCAACAAATATCTAAATAACAAATAATGTTTAAAAATAATGGCTTATTAAAACTGCCAGATGCAGGGTGCTTACTTTAAATTTCTAAGGGAATATGCAAATGATTATTTACTTGATGCGTCGTAGAACAATATAAAAAAATATGTATAATTTAATAGATATACAAGAAAGTCATGTATTGCCTACATCAGACTTTAAACTTTGCAAAAGCGTTGTATTATTTCTAAATTAGTTAAATCGATATTATAACATAATCAGCAATTTTAAAAGGCAGAATTCTAAATAAAAAGGAATTGTTGCAGACAAGGAGCAGAGATGTGGTTGGAAGCAGAAGTAGAAACATACAAGCTGTTATTGAATATCAGGTGAATTGAATCCATAAAGCTTTCATATTTTTTTTAACTTAAGTAATATTTTTCAAGTTTGGCAAATTGTTTATACAGATTGCTTTTTAACTTAATGTATATTTAACAAAATTTTATTTATTTGTAATGTTATAATCTTATGTTTGTTTTTTCTTAGAAAATTTTAAGTCTATATGTGTTTCAGAAATGCCTTGCGTCTAATGTGACAAGCATTTCTTTGTAGTACACAGATATTGAAGATGTAAATTCAAGAACATACTGGTGTTAGAAGACTGTACAAATTATTTCATTGTGGAGTTGAATTTGCTTGTAAAGATATCATAAATTGTATATATAAAAATTTAGGAGAGTTAAGTTAGTAGATTCATAGTCGCAAGAACAGAGAATTTCACCAAACCGAAAATGAAATAATAGAAACCCAATATTTCCTCCTGAGTCAGTATCATTTTCACGGGTACCTGGCAACGGTGGTATTGAAGACAATGAAAAGGTGAACTTCCTAGCAAAGAAGGGTACCACTGTCATTCAGATCCCTAATAACCGGATGATCGGTACTAGTTATCTTTTAATTAAGTTGGTGTTTGCAATTTCACTTCTTATATTTCAAATTAATGTAGAAAAAAGGACTGGTAGGATTTTATATTTGGGGAATTTATAAAATTCTTTTGAAGTTTCGGAATTGCGCAGCTTTTTAGCTAAGCTTCTTTTTGATTTCTGACATAGCATACTGTCTGATTATTTATCTGTTTAAAATTGTGTTAAAGACTCGTTTTTGTAAACACTGTGGATGATATGGACAGTTATTAGATAATAATCGAATGGCACGAGCACTGCTTTTATTGCTTTTGCGTTCTGTCAAAATATTAGGCAGCAAGAAAAAGCTTAATTACCTAGTGGCCAAATGCACAGCTTTTGTGTTAATAAAAACGACATAAAATAAAATTTATCTCATAAAGGCACACATAATTCCAATTTTAGAGAAACCAAACTTTGCTTTGTACAATATAGCAAAATTGTATTTTTTATCAACTTTTGATTTACTTCCGGGTACCAGAATTTGCAGTTTTCTTGCTACTTTCTTCCGATTTACTCGCTTTGTCGTGATTTCGTAGCAATACGTATGTTTTTATAAAGGGACTCAGGACTATTAAATATAAGAATCTCATGGTTTTGTAACTGCTTTTTGACTTTCCATAACATTTTTTTTCATACTAAAATGCCTCAATTTTTTGCAGAAATCTGTTATATATCTCTTTAATAAACCAACCTTAAACACTTATAAAAATAAAAAAATCTTTTAACAACTTTAGATTTACATCCGGCGACTAGAATTTGCAGTTTTCTTGTTACTTGCTACCGATTTACGCTCTGTCGTGATTTCCTAGCAATACGTATTTTTATAAGGGGTCTCAGTGTTGTTAAACATAAGAATTTCATGGTATTGTTAATGCTTTTTGACTTTCCCTAACATTTTATTTCATACTAAAATGCCTGAAATTTTTTGGTTATATAATTCTTTAATAAACCAACCTTAAATGCTTATAAAAATAATAAGGAACCTTTTTAAAAAATATATATTTATGACTCTATTTATTTGTTCGTTAAAACTGTTCTCATTTGCGAGCATGTTAACAAGAAATATTTTGCTCTCAGATGTTAAATTTTAACTTTTTAATGAAGAACACACTTGTAAAATTGTGCAATTGAATCGAACAACAAAAAAAACCCCATAAAATTAATCACATTTCTTTTAACCATGCTTATAATTTTATCCCTTTTAGAGACTAATTTGGACATGAGCGTACCTCTCTAAAACAAAAAGAAAATATATTACTCTCATAGTAATAATTTTAATTCAATTACAAGAAAAATCATTATATTGAAATGCTGATAATTTTGTGCAGTAATATTGTATAGATTTTGATAAATCTTGCGGGCAACAATAAAAATTAGCATTCTGTGAAAAATTAATTTAAAATTATACGTAAACGACTGCGAAGCACTAGATGATCTTTCATATTTTTAATATTAAGGTTTGAACTAAAAAAAATTTTAGGCCGTTTTTTATAAAATGTGTAAAACAGCTTATTCTATAACATATATTTAAATTTTTTTTGAAGGTTTAAGGATGAGACTTTTGAACTTCATTAAATAACTTGTTAACGTATGTAAAAGACAAGTATTGTTTGAATAATAGGGTTCATACTTTTTGTAAATTTAAAACAAAAACATGACTAACGAAAATATTTACTTTTCTTTTCAAAGAGTATATGAGAATGTTCAGGATAAGCAACATTCGATTTAAAAATAAATACTTTTTTTTCAAATGATGTTTTATTATTTATAAAAATTAAGATATCTATTGTTATTAAAAATATATAAAGTTCATTATTTTAAAAATTATATTAAAAAAAAAGTCTTTTTAAGCTTTTGAATTAAAATAAAAAAAAATAGAGGATTTGGTTTAAAGAACTGTGGTCTACTTTTCTACAACACGAAACCTAATGAGACCGGAAACTACTGCTTAAAGCCGATTCCGAACGTCTACGAACATCCATGGCACATAGGGATTCCTACAAACGAAGCACGAGCCCTATTTTCCCCAGTTAAGAGCAGGAGATTAAATTTATCAATTTATCACATAATAAATAGCTAAAAATAACATTTTTTCTAGCATTATGACGTCGTTTCTTTGACCATCTCATTTAATCATTTCTTATATTAAATTATTTAAATATCGTCTGCATTATTTTCATACGTTTTATCACTGAACTTAGATATCATGTAAATAATTTTCTTTTATATGTGGCTTAAATAATAAATTAGGTACATATGTAATAATTTTAAATTTCATCATCGATTATTTTTTGTTTCAAGATAATTCTCAGCCAAAAAACAAACCCTTTTCTTACAATTCTGGAAAATTAAAAATTTTACTGATCTCGTGATATGACGGGCTGTATGCTATTTATATATATGAACTGTCATGAATTCCTTGTTCCTCAGACTCCTCTGAATTTCACAAATCCTTTACAGTATTCAAGAAATTGCAACAAATGTAGCAAAACTGCTGAACTTTTCGCTGGAAACAGGAATGCCCTTTCAGCATAGTCAAAGATCATAGAGATTTGTGGACGACTGCTTTCTTCCCTAATGAGTCCTGATTCAGCCACTGGTAGTAGCTAATTTCATATAAAAAGGCACTTCATTGTCCGACTTTATTTGTTCAAGAAATCGACCATTATGGCACCAAAAATTTGGTTTCTTTGGCAGGTATCATGTTAGAGGCCACACACTCCTCGAGATATTAAAGCAAGCTCTGTGTTTGGTTTGAGGTAGAGAGTAAGAGAATTCGTGTTAAGCTGACCCAGCAAATAAGCCATACATCAGTACCTTTCTACTTATTCCAATCATCAAGACAGCTACCTATAACGGCTACCAAGCCGCTGATGACCTACCAGAGGTCCGTCATGATTCGATGATTCATTTGGTCAATCCCAGTAAGGAGTACAGAGGTAAGCTCAAGACTAACAGGAAAAACTCTAGAGAAAGATCATTCAGGTACCCCGGGTTCGTGAAGTCCTTACACATCTAAGGGAGGTGTTCAACTGGGGGATGAGGTGTAGAATAAAGATGTTGTGTCCTGTGTCTTTTAAGAGGTTCAAATGGTCTTGATTTCATGTTAACTGACGACATGTACGCCGACATATCGCTGATATTGTTGACGATTTTTGGAAAAATGAAGATATTTGTCGTTTTAACCATACAAAGGATTTGTGGAACAGAGATCAATTGCATTACGCAGCAGCCGTCTGGAAATCATTCAAAGACTTAAAAATAGGAATGTTGAAAAGGTTCTAACAATGCAGAAGAACTCAACTTATTCAAAGTATACGATCAAGGTGTGAGTCCAGTATGTCCATAAGAGGGAATCTTTCCTGTATCTTTTTTAGAGGTTCAAATGGTCTTGATTTCATCTTAATTTGCGACAAGTAAGGCGACATATCGCTGATCTCGGTGACGAGATTTTGAAAAATGAGGATATTTTTCGGATCAACCACACAAGTGATCTGTGAAACGGAGATCAATTGCATTACGCAACATCCGTCTGGGAATCATTCAAAGACTTAAATAGCAATGTTGAAAAGGTTCTAGCAATGTCGAAGAACTCAACTTATATAAAATATCCGATCAAGGTGTGAGTCCTGTATGTTCATAAGAGGGAACAATTACCACCTATTAACCCATTGTTTTGTTTTTTCTTTAACCACGGTTTTATGCATTACGATTCTAATGATTTATAAGCATGATCATGTGTAAATCATAGCTGCTGAATAGTTGGATACTTATTTTGTATTATATCAACCTATGTTCAAACCAAATTTCATTATAATATGTCTGATATTTTAAGAGGTAATAGACCAGATATAAAACTGAACACAGTGCATTGCTAATAGTAATTTCAAATATTTTTTAAACAAAAATTATTGGGGTTTATGTATAAGTTTAACATATTAATTGCTCCTCTTACTGCCACATTTTTTAAATTTGTCAGTTATTTACCTTTTAGTTTACATAATAAAGTTTATTTACAAATTTTACGTTTCAAAGCTATACATGCATGCAAATCATAACATATAATCATACATATTAATACATGAATCATACATATAATCTTATATATTAATTCCTCCTCTTAATACCATATTTTTTTAATTTGTCAGTTATTTCCCTTTTAGTTTACATAGTAAAATTAATTTAGAATTTTACGTTTCAAAACTATTCATTCATTTGGGACTTAAAAAAACTCTTATAAACATTTCCTACATAATTAATATCTGTT
>CM063509.1:122450436-122507936 GCA_032207245.1 Pardosa pseudoannulata | reverse complement strand
AAAAGAAACAGATGTAGAAACCATTGTGCTAAATGTAACAGAAATGTTTGCTGAAAATGTGTTTCAAAAACAGATTTCATATGTAAAAAATGTTTTCCATGAATTTCTTTTATAATAAACATTTCATTTAATTAATTTGGAACTATTTTCTATGCAAAAAACTTCAATTTTCTTGTATGAGTCAAATTGGCTCAGTTCAGTAAAAATAAATATGTGACCAACATCTGTATATCTAGTGTTAATTGATTACAATATTGGAGAATTAACATAAAATAATCTTAAAATAAAATAAATTTTGAAATAATTTAACATTTGTTTGAGAAAACCTTAATATTCTAGAATGAAGGCTAGGTGCATAAAGCTAGTGTATACATATAGTTTTCCAAAAAGTCCGGAAAGAAAGTAAATGGCAGTAACTTTTTTCATTATGAGAATGCTTTAAAGCAGAAAGTTGTATATGGTGGGAGAATAGTTAAAAATTAATTGCAATAAAAATAATTTTTTTTACCAACAATGCATTTTGAATTAATTGCACGAATGTATAGATCTTACAAGAATCTCGATCAATAATAAGCATTAATTTTGTAAAAGAAATAAATTTCTTCCAGAATATTTCTAATTCTTTATTATAAAATAAAAAAATACATTTTCATCTAGGACATTTTTGCAATTTCATCCAATTTTTATCCTTTATGAATTAAAATATCTACAAATGATACGTTTAAAAATGTCGAATTTGAAAGCGAAAGGGAAATGTACGCTGTGGTTAAATCTAGTTTATACATGTAGTTTTCCAGAAAGTTTGGAAAGAAAGTAAATGGCAGTAACTTTTTTCATTATGAGAATGCTTTAAAGCAGAAAGGTTAAAAATTAGTTGCAATAAAAATAAATTTTCTTACCAAGAATGCATTATGAATTGATTGCATGAATGTATAGATCTTTCAAAAATCGGTGGGAGAATATATAAAAATTAGTTTCAATAAAAATTGTTTTTTTTACTAACAATGCATTATGAATCGATTGCATGTATGTATCTTTCAAGAACCTCGATCAATAGGTAAGCGCACTAGTTTTGTAAAAGAAATAAATTTCTTCCAGCAAAATTTCTAATTAATTCTTTATGTATTATAAAATTTTTAAAAAAATGCATTTTCATCTAGGGCATTTTTCCAATTTCATCCAATTTTTATCCTTTATCAATTAAAATATCCACAAATGAAAGGTTTAAAAATGTCGAATTTGAAAGAGAAAGGGTAAATGTACGCTGTGGTTAAATCTAGTTTATACATGTAGTTTTCCATAAAGTTTGGAAAGAAAGTAAATGGCTGTAACTTTTTTCATTATCAGAATGTTTTTAATGCAGAAAGGTGTATATGGCGGGGGAATACTTAAAAATTAGTAGTAATAATTAATTAAAAATTAATAAATTAATTAAAATAAAACATTGCATTAATAATAATTGCAATAATAAATTAAAAGTTTCCTTTATTTTGATAAAAATGAAGTTTCAAACACTGTTTGACTGCTCGACGATACCACGATGTATTAATTTATTAAATTTGTAGAATAAATTTAATACAACGGGAAGTATAGGGGATTTGAATGAAAGAGTTTCTAGAGAACTAATAATGATATCATTAATATTGTAAAGCGACGCGTTCATCGTAGTCTACATAAATTCATAATACGACGAATTTGAGATGTCTAAGTGTATTTTGTATAGGACAGTGTGTGAAGACATTCGAGTAAAACCTTACAAAAGAAAAACTGTGCATACCCTAACAAAAGAATGGAATTTTGTGAGCTCATACTGCACCAATTACAAGATAAAAATCTCCTTTCGTTCTCTATGTTTTCTATAATGAGTTGACATTTCTCTATTGAGGAAAATAAACAATTATAGGGGGTTCGAACAACATCGTATCGTAGCCATTTCTGCATTTCCGTCAAATGATATGGAATCCATCGTGAAGCAGTTTTTCTCATGGCTCTGCTTTCTTTCAGAATGTTCGGCACAGTCCTATGCATAAATCATATTTGTCGGGCCAGCTTACGAATCGTATGGCGTCAATCCCTGTACATTAGTGAGGCAACATCATGCACTTCTACTTCTCTGACACTAGGATTACCTATTCCATGTATATCTGCCCCATTTTGGCGGCTTTTCCCATCTTGTTACAGTTCTATAATCCTATTGAAGCCCTAGATGACACTGTAGGGCTGTAAGACCTCTGGCACATTCAATTTTTATCCGACTTCGTTGTTCTTGTTTTGAAAACACCCTGACAACTCTTACTTTAGACCGCAAGCTAATACAAGGATCAGTTCTTTCCTTCAATCCGCATGAGCATGTCTTAGGAAAGATTATTTTTGATGAGAGGTAAGATAGGTATGTAACTCACGTGTGATATACGCGACATTCTTTGGTTTTGTTGCTTAGCGTTTTTACAGCAGTGTTGCTACTATTAAAGTTCCAGCCCTCGTATATGAACGGATAAGCTCAAATATAATTGTATGGTGTGGTGTTACAATGAAGCATTTAAATGGACCATTTACTTCGAAGACATCCCAACAAGTAACGTACCTACTGTTCAGTACTGCAAGCATGCTAGTGCTGCAGTTGATGAAATGGTGATCATGAATGTTGTCAGCTGCAACCAGACAGTGTTCTCCTTCACTTCACGAGGGAAAAGCGAGAGTTTTATTATAATACTGTCATGAATTGATGGTTCTTTTTCATTATTGATGCGTTGCCCAGCAAAAGCACATGTCACTCGAACATAACACTCCACAATTAATATTTTAAAACACTTTAATAAATCAGAAATTATATAAGGGTTGGCACTTTAATAGTGGCAACTACTTTAATAGTGGCAAGTTTACATGGAATACAAAAGTGATTATTTTTACCATGTTCTACAGTCCTTCTATATAGTCGTCAGCATTGTGTATAACCCTTTTCCAACTATGTGGAATCGCAGAACACCTGTAGCAGTGTCTGTTCTGTTGATAGTTGGATTGGACCGATCTATTACTACAAGAATCTCTGGAACAGTTCTGAAGCGAATGCCACGAAGTGGTTTCTTTATCGTAGGAATTAAGTCACAAGGGGAGTATGTTGGGAGGTACGCATTTCCCAGCCCCATCGATCTAACAAATCAGTCACAGCTTGCGCTGTATATGGCCGAGAATTGCCAGGCTGAATGATAAGGGCGTTCTACAGAACGTTCTGAATTTTTCTCATGCTCAGGCGTTCCTTCAAAATGTGCAGCACAGTTGTAAGCGCAAATCCTGATTATCCAGCCAGCTCATGAATAGATCATTGTCCATTAGTGAGGCAGCATCATGCACTTCTGCATCGCTGACACTAGGACGACAAGCAATGCAGATTCTCCTCAAGCCTCTTGAAGCCCTAGATGACATTGCCGTTATGTACGACCTCTGGCACATTGAATTTTTATCCATTTTCATTGTTCTTGTTTTGAAAACATCCTAACAACACTTACTTTAAACCACAAGCTAATACAAGGAACAGTTCTTCGCGTCATTCTATATTTGTGTGACTTAGGAAGGATGAGTCTTTTTGCTGAGAGGTAAGTTAGGTATGTAAATTACGGGGGTATACGCGAAATTCTTGGGCTTAATTGCGTAGCGTTTGTACAGCAGTGTTGTCATCGTTAAAGTTCCAACTTTCGTATTTACATCGGCTCATTATACAGCGGAGAAATGACTTTTCAACACCCCACTCATCAATCCGAAAGACATTCAATGCTAGAAGTAAAAGTTGCAGCTCTTTTTTTACTCTCTTTAGAAGTACCAGTTAGTCTAAGGAAAGTAGTACTTCTTTACAATAGCAAATAGTAAGAGATGCATTGGCTTCAGAGGACTTAGAGCAAAAAGTCTGCAATTCGCGGATCCCCAAACTTTAAGCTTTATGACCTCTGGATATGGGGCCATGTTAAGACTCTAGGCTGAAAACCTAGAGTTATTAAAAATTTAAAACATAACATAGAATTGAAAACATTTTAGATTAAGTGTCTCAAGTAGACTCTAATGCTCCAAACCAAACGACATGGCGCAGTCTCATATCAAGATTGGGACCAAGTACAGATATGTGTATTTGTATGTTGATACATATTTTGGAAAATTTCATTTTTATATAACAGCTGTCTCTTTAGTACTTAGCTTTTAGTCTGGGAAGCTTACCCAATAAAGATTACATTTATTTCAATATTTAAATTTGATTTTACGTAGATACAATTACCTACTTGCGATACAAATGATTTAAAAATCAAAGCAACTTATTTTAAACACAATAATACAAAAAATTATATAAATTTAGTGTTCTTCATAAACTTAATAAAGATAAACTAAAAAACCAATAGGGTTCGGTTTTGAAAAATTTGACGATTAATGTTTTAATGAACGACCAGGCCATTACCATAAAATGTACTACGTTTCAGTTAAGACTATTTAAAGGGAACTGAATGATACTTATCAAAAACTAAAACTTTTAATGATAAAACATAAATAAATAAGTATTTTTAGCTTTCAAATGATATGTTACTCATGACGACGGATTAGATTGACTTAGAAATTGATGGGTTGATTTTGGAGTGCTACGTTTTTTTTTTTTTACTTTTTCCTACAGCAGAGCTAATGACACCGGGTTCTACAGCTTAACGGATAAGAGCGGATACGAACGACTACAAACATGCATGAAAATAGTGGGGCTGAATCCCACAAACTATGGTATTGAAGAGCAGAACCCTACCAATTCTCCAATCATTCAGTTTGCAATGGATAAAAGAGGTAAAAAAATATAGTATAATAAAAATAAATTGAATAAATATAAATAAATATAAATTGATAAATATATAAATATAAATTGAATAAATAAATATAAGTTGAAAATATAGAAGTATGCAAAATGAAAATGAAAAAAAATCTCATAATTTAACTATTTTTCAGTAAATACATTAAGTTTAAAGAATATTTTACACACTATGATTTGAATTAAGTTATTTAAAATGTTTTATTTATTTTATCACGTCATTCTAAGAAAATCTTATGAACAGTTTCGAAGATTAGTTGAGGGAAAAACGTTCTATCTTCCTCATCCCATTAACATTCGATCAATTTGACCTACCTAAAACCTTACCAGGTTTGACATGTATCACCATTCAAAATTTCTTCAATATTGGTTTAGCAATTCGAAATGCATAGCGAACATACACACGTACATATAAAGGAATTATTATAAATAGATATTAAACCCTTTATTATCAATCTAAATGCATGTGATGAATTTGAAGTACTCTACTGTAATCAACATTACTGTTTATGTTATTATGATTTTTTATTTCCTTTTAACACTTTGAGCCCGACTTCAGTTCCTGAAGTTTGAGAGTGAACTATCCGTTCATGCGGCGTCTGTCTCTCAGATACATGACTTTTGAACAAAAAGTTTACAATCTATCTTGACTAACAATTTGTCGGACTAACGCCGTTTGAACGAAATGTCCACTGGCGATCCCCACGGATTGAAGCCCCCAAAATGAACAGTCCATTGTCAGTTCATTTTGACACATTTCGCCCTTCACGTGATAATAAATGATTGACGTAGTGTTACCAGTGTTATTATTTATTCATTGTTTCCGGTATTAATCCGTAGAAGAATATTTTCTTTTTATCAATTAAATATCTCACTACATTCGAGAGGAATAAAATTCCACAAAAAGAAGTTTTGAACATTGTTTCTGAAAGTTATTGAAAAAGATAAAATTTGCACGGTATTTGACACCCTTATCATAATAGATCTTAAAAATTCCTTTCTAATAAAACCCTGTGTAGAAAGAAATTACCTGCATATATTCATCATAACAAACCATGAAAAATGTAACTGAACCTTTAAGGATATTTTACCAAACATTTCATCAATTTTTCTCAAATGAAAGCAATCTGTCACGGCGATCCCGGAGCTATGTCCAAGGGAGCTAATCTTCGTTAATAACAGGTGTGAGTCGGTAAGGACACTGGCTTTTTCGAGAGTCATTGGGTACAAATTCCTGCGGTTGACTTTTCAGGGGTTCGACACTGAGATATCTTTGATACCCGCCGACAGGAGTAATGAATTATCCACGTTTCTGGGGGCTTGTTTATATCCAATCAAGGGTCTGAAGAAAAATGATAATTCCCAGATCCAGTATAAATCATTTCAATACGGTTTAATTTGCCAGTTTAACGTGTATTTTTTTATTAGTTGCAGTTCCAAAGTCATTTTCACTCTTTTTTTCAATGACCATACACATACACACGTATATGTATAATATATCAAAATTATTATACTTAAAATATCTCTTAAAATTCTCATTTTCCCCTTCTTAATTCCTTTAAAATTATATTCCCAGCCACAAAACATTTTATTAAAAGAAGTGTCCGTGACTTGAATTCTTCCTCCCCATTTCCCCAAGCTAACTCTAAGATAAATTCAAATTATCTGTCCATTCACCACATTTTCTAGCTGTCCAAATAAATTCTTCCCTTTTTCAATTATAAAAGTTTTGTCTTATAGTTAATATCGCGGACTAAGCTATTTTCTCTGGGAACATGACATTTTCAACAAATATATGTTAAAGCAATAATTTCTGAAATAATAATGTAACAATTCGACTAAAGTTTTATACACACACACACACACACACACACACACACACACACATATATATATATATATATATATATATATATATATATATATATATATATATATATATATATATATATATATATATATATATATATATATATATATATATATATATATATATATATATATAAGTACAAATTAAAAATAATATAATACATTACTGAAGATTTTATTAAAATGATTTTCAAAAACTATTATTATATATAAATTTTCTTTATACATAAAACAAAAGAGAAGTTAAACAATCATGGATATGCTTAAAAATTATGTTGATAATAACCAATAAATCAGTGGTACAATAATATATAAATATATTATCATGAACCGATATTTATTTCAATTATAAATGTTGTGAATTCTGCCTCCGGCCGTTATTTGGCTACCCGAAATCTAAAGAATTCTCAGTTCTGTCAAGAGGTAAAAATTTGCTTTTATCAAATAATTTGCTTAAATCTTATATCAAACCTCTATAGGCAATGGTATTTACTAGAAAGATCAACACTGAGCTAGAGGAATCCTATATATACAGTAACAAGCCTCTTTGAGCCTTTATTTTCTGGAACTTCTTCATTGAAGTTAATATACAAACAGATAATATGGCGCAGCTTCTTGTGATGAAGTAAAAAAGCAAAACGCAATCCTCATAACACAAATATTTTACAAGAAGGAGCATAACTGTACATCCATGATTTCTTCATATTCACATCCTCTGCAATTTGTGGTGTGTCATACATAGTCCTTTTGTTATACAGAGATAACTGGAAGATGATGTTTCTTCCGTCACCAAATAAAGGCTTTTATATATGCAGAGTACAGTGCCATCTATCGGTACATGTCTAAAATTTTTTCTCTTCATCATGCAAATCTTATTTTATATGTTCAAGCCTAATGTTAGGTTTTTATAACCAAGGATTGTTATTTTAAAGCATTCTAAAATTGCAACTTTTATTATAATTGCATAGTGTGATGTATATAAATGTAGTCAGTCGCATAGCGAGAAATTTTATATGATTGATGGTTTTATTCCTATATTTATACCAATAGAGCAATCTTTATATATATTATATACGTTCAGCAATCCTTAATTGGAAATAGGCTAAAATGTCTAGATCTTCCTTTTTGCTACTCCGACGTATGCGATTGACTCAATATATTTCAAAGTCATCCAGACGACAATTTTTTTAGAATTTTTTTTATGTATATGAGAATTTCAAAACCAGAAGGCTATTTTTAATTTTAAAAAGCAAAATTGCTTTGCTAGGTTTGATAACGTGCTGTTTCATATGTATACATGTGTACAAAAGTTAGACCAGCGGCTTTCAAACTTTTTTAGCCATTACATCCTTGTCTGACTAAAAACACTTGTAGCATAGCTACTCTTAAAATGGTTTGAATACGAAAAAAAAGTAGAAAAAACTGTACATTTAATGTTTATTTGTTTATTGATGAACGTTTTTATATGAAATGTTCACGGCGACTTGATAATTGGCATTTACATAAGGTCAAGGCACTACAGGGTACCGCAGTACACAGTTTGAGAACCACGCTATTCAATAATGCACTAGTCACTGCGTATTTTCTAAAATCAGTTCAAATTTCTAACAAGTAATTATGATTGAAATACTTTAGGAATCAATTTTGTAGCACAGTTACTTGTAAAAAGTTTTGTATAATAATAAAAAAAGAATAGAATGTAAAAAATTATTTTTTATTCTTTAATATGACAAATAAAACTATTTATAAGAATTTTTCATTAATTTTCATCATTACCTCGACATTTCTGATATACGGTCAAAGTACTCTAGCGTGTCACGACATACAGCTTGAGAACCAGGGAATTACATATTAACTTAGTGACTAGGTTGGTTTTTCTCTAACGTTAATTTAAATTGCTAGGAAATAATTATGATTCATACACTAAAGTGATGAATCATAATTTAGATTTAATTTGGATTTTGGATATTTTTTTTTATTTTAATTTGGAATTTGGAGGATTTTGGATTCATTTACTGTATACCTTTCCAAACCTTTGTTTGGTTCATTTTGGTTGTAAATTCCAAATACAGAGTGCAAAACATGCGTGGACTTAGGCGGCCAAATTTCTACTGCGGCCGACAAAATAAATAACATTTAAATATTAAAATAAAAATTATTTTTAGAAAAACAAAAGGATTTAGAAAATACTTAGTGAAAAAATCTATTTCTTTTCTCTCTGCCTTTTAAAGTTTGGGAATACATGTTGTAAATATTTTTTTGTTTTTAATAAATACTTCTTAACATATTTTGTCATTTAATAAAATCATTTTCCTCGACTTAAAATTCTTCCAATACATTTTCCAAAGCTTTCTGTAAAGTAGATGTAATTTTTTTTATTCAACACGTTTTCTAACTGCCTCCTGCAAATGGCTCGGCTTCTCTCCTGACTTAACAATTAAATTCGCTGATTAAGTTTCTTGTCCCTTGGGAAAATTCTATCTCTCTTCGATCTTGGGTACACCTCTGTTCGAGCAAAGTGTCTTTTGTGTCATTCTCTTGTTTGTCGTTGATTGGTAAAGACCTCATTTTTAGCAGGTAATGAATAAAGTTTGTATTTCACTACGAACTGTGCCTGTTCTTTTTACCAAAATGGCTCGACTGCAATTTACTTAAATAGTCTAGTAGCTTAGGCTTTTACTTGTTCAGCAGCCTGGGCAAGTAAAAATAATAGTTGCTATATAATATCAAATGTGTCCAGCAGTTGTATAATTCCTGGATTAACACACACACACACATATACCAGATAGTCATAATTAAACTGACAGTGCTCAAATCGTTCTGTAGCTCGATCTATTTGCGAGAATGACGCCACATTTTGTAGGAAGATTAAACAAGGCGGGAGACGATGGATTCCGCGAAAAAACAAATGAGTTCAAAAGTCACCTCTAGGGGAATATTTGGCGCTGTGTTAAAGAAAACAGAGTGTTAAAAAATGCAAATTATTACGGAATAAAATTACCTTTTTTATGCACATTTTCTGATTTAGTTCAAGTGCAATATGGGAACACCTTTAAGAAAGCGTAAAATCTACATAAACACCGATAAAGTCTCGTGATCTGCAATATCACGTTGAGTATAAGAAGAAGTTCTTTATTCAAATTTCACTTTACATTCATTGGCACAGTGCCAGCTGCTTAGGTTTTAACCCCCTCTCTGCCTATTTATTTTATCAAAATAGGTTCAAAAATTGAGTATTTTTTTATTAAATATTTCAAATATATATACATTTTAGAGTTAAAATATACAACAATTTTTGTAAAAGATTTTTTTCTAATATAGAATTAGATCCTTAAAAAAGGTGTTCAGAATAATGAAATTGAAGAATAATGATATAAAAGCTAAATTTTGAAAATTAATCTTGGTTAAATTATCATTTATTTTATCAAATAAAAAAGCAAAAAGTATATAAATACTAATTAAAATATGCAAAAGACTTACAAAACATTTATAAGAAATGAAGTCTTGTATGATATATTTCGAAACAAGGCTCGAGGCAAAGTCCTACCTCGCAATCCTTGCACCAAATTCGCATTTCTTTTCGAAGTTTTTGTTCCACCTTCAGTTTTTTTTAACAACAGACAGCACATTATCTACGAGGCTATTTCTTGATGGGATTTGTGTTATATGGCTGGCAAAGTGTCGAGCAGTTAGTCTCATGGGTCTGTTACTCTCTTGTAACTGTTGGTCTCTTTTACTATTATTTGCAACATAACATCATCAAACTAAAGTTCAAAATAGTCCAAAACAGTTGCATTAATTGCCATAGTGAAATTTAGTGTGGTGTTTTTGTTTGGTGTGGGTTCACTGCGGAATTTATCGTCGGTCCATTCTTCTATGAGAACATTACCCCGACAGGACCGGAAACCTGTTCTGTTACCGGAGAGAAATATCGCCACATGTTGAACAGTTTTGTCATTCCGGTACTTCAGCAAAGACAATGCCTGGGAAAAATCATTTTCATGCAAGATGTATCCCCTCCAGACGTTGCTGTACAGGTGCAACAGCTGCTACGACAGAACTTCACAAGAGAAAGAGTCATAAGCCGCTACTTTCCAACTGCTAGGACACCTTGGTCGTCTGATCTTACCCCATGCGACTTCTGGCTATGGGGTTACCTGAAGTCCAAGGTCTATGAAGGAGTGGTCCAGGACCTGGCTACGTTGAAGGATAACATATCACGTACTATACGGGAGATTCCTGCAGACATGTTACTTTCTGCTGTTGTGCATGCTGTGCACAGAATGCAATATGTGGTCCACAACAACGGCAGCCACATTGAACCTCATTTGAATGTAAAATAAAATGTAATTTCCGTATTGATTTGCATTTGTTAACAATCTATTTTTTATTACACAAATATCCCCCTAGCGGTGACTTTCGGAACTAATTTGTTTTTCCTGGAATCCTCCGTCCCCCGTCTTGTTTAATCTTCCTACAAAATGTGGCTTCATTCTCACAAATAGATCGCGCTACAGAACACTGTGAGCACTGTCAGTTTAATTATGGCCACCCGGTATATATATATATATATATATATATATATATATATATATATATATATATATATATATACGTATAATATATGTGTGTGTGTTTGTGTAAGCATATATGTATATATATATATATATATATATATATATTGATATTAAATACGTTCGTGTGCCCTTAAAAAGTGTCCCATAATGAATGACAAACTATACTGACAGGAAAACACAATGACGCAAACATTGCACCTGTTACATAACATTCGCGAAACTTTTAATCAAATAAACATATCACATTTTGTGAAGATATACACATTTTCTGGCAAAGACGTTTTTAGATAAAAATGGAGGGAAATGGGTAAAACCCGAAGATGGATTTTATCGTCGGGCAGTAGAATTCATATGGAATGAACAGGATTTAGGTCTAATCGTGGTAGCTTTGTTTATTCTTTAGGAATTACATGTTTGGGGAGTTGCATATTTGGGGGAAAAACAGGAAGTAGTGATAAAAATGTGTGTTATTTACTTCAAAAAAATTAATGTAGGAGGTCAGCTAAGGCTCGAATGTTCCTTAGATTGTCTCCAAGTGGTGGAATTTGAAACAGTCGTAATTCTGTCACAAGCATTCAGATAGTTATTCATCATATCTATTAACATTATATAGATCATGAATGAGGAAACTTTGAACTACAGAGATCCACTCTGTGATGATCTGTAAACCACGGGTTGCACACAATTCTTATAGACATTTTTGATAAAAAATGTGTGAAAATTTTCTTCTGATTGTATATAAAACTATATCCACAAAATTTAGAGAATAAATAAGGCATACGTGAAATGAAAATGTATTTATTTTAAAAACTCGATATCAGAAGTATTTAAACAACACACATATTTATTTTTAGCGTCTTTTTTTAATACATATTTCAATTTTATTTAATTTAAATGTGGATCGATTGATTACATTCTTTACAATAGACTAATAGTTTAAAAATTTTATGTTCATGATAGCTTAATCATATTTCAATTATGAATTATGCTTCAAATGATTGGTAAATAATCTTGAATTTGGTTTTTTACTTAATTTATTCTTTATGTATGCACGTACCAAACAATGAATAATATGTATATGTGTGTATATGCCTTCAAAGAAAGATGATCTAACAAAATTTCAAAATATTTACAATTTTATAAGGTAGCAGCGAATCGTAATTTCTATGGGTCATTTTACTTCTTTGCTCTTACTTACGTTAACATGTCTGGACTATAACAACTAAAGCTTTATAGTCTTAGATCTTAGGGAGAAATATACATATGGAAAAGTGCTTAGTTTTAATTTTTTTGTTCTATGTGTTACTCGTTTCATAAAACTAAGTTGTTTTATTTACGAAATCGTTAATACTTACTGACTTGATCGGTTGTAGCTCAGTTAGTAAAGGCAGCAATCTTGAAACCAGAGGTTTCAAAGATCGAGGCTCGAGCCGCCCAAAGATCAATGGAGGCTAGGACACTATAAATAGGTTCGTGTTCGCAATGCCTTTAAATTCTTAATCGATACCGCTGGAAGTGACATGCCAAGCCTAAGGAGTTTTCTGCTTGCTTTCTGTTTCTATATTTCGAGCTCGTACAGATTTTGTTTGTGTTATTCTAGGGAGTAACGTTGGCCGCAGACACGGTGTTCCAATGATAATATAGTCAACAAAACCCGGTTTAATATTAATAGATAAATGACCACAGGCTTTTAAAAAATGTTACTGGGTTAATATAAATCGTAATATCAATTTTGAAACGAATATCGATTTTACACTAAGACAAAATGATTACAGTCGGAGAAACACTGGATGATTTTTTCAAGTAATAGAGCTTCAGAGAGTAAAAAAAAAAATCAATAACGCATTTGTCTAATTCTAACCCTTATGCAAGCAGTCATTCGGATTGGTGTTGATTAATACAGGAGGTGGAGGTCCTCCTGAGGGATATGTGCCAAAATCTGTTGAAATCTACATTAGATCGTTGAAATGCCGATCTGGTTATAGGTCCCTGCCCATAATGCTCGAAGTGTGCTTAATAGGAGAGAGATCCGGTGAACTTGGTGGTCAAGATAGTGTTCACCAAGCACGAAGACAAGTAGTAGAAACACGTGCAGTGTGGAGTTGGAAATTATCTTATTGAAATGTAAGCCCATGATGGCGTGACATGAAAAGAAACACAACGGTACGTAGAATTTCTTTGACATATGTTGTGCTGTAAGGGTGCCACGGATTACAAACTAAGGGATCCTACTCTGAAATGAAATGATACCCCAGACCATCACTCCTGGCTGTCGGCCTGTATGCTGGAAGACAATCAGTTTGGTATCCCACTGCTGTCCTGGGTGTATTCAGACACTTCTTTGCTGGTCAAATTGGGACTCATCATGGAAGACTAAACTAATCCTGTCAATGACATTAGTATTCGAATGAGACCGGCACCAAAGCAAACGGGCTTGTCTTTAGACAAAGGTCAATGGAAGACGGCTCAAGGGACATCTTGACAGCAGTCCCGTTTCTTTAAGCCACCACATGAATGGTCCTTGAGGTCACTGAAGCACTAGTTGCACTTACAATTGATGATAATGATGCATCTGAGGCTGTGATTGCCGTTCTGGTGATTGTTCAGTCCTCGAATTCTCTAGGCCGACAGCTTACTTCTTGCCAACATAGTCTAATAGGGGCATCGATCCTGCCCAAATGTCAAGCTATTTGCCGATTAGACCAACCGGCTATTTTGGACTACACGTCCTCTCTCAAGTGCTGACATCTACCAATACCCTTTCGCTCACCTCTATGCAAGGCATAGTTAATGTCTACCTGAGTACATGGAATGAAAATCGGAACCATTTATGAACTGGAACAGAAATTTCTCCTCTTAGCTATCCTGCCATTTGCGGAGGTAAAATGCATTGCAGCACCACATGCTCATTCATTGGCCACCAAACTTGTTTATAAACGTCTAACCCAGTGATTCTCAACCTGTGGGGCGCGCCCCCCTAGGGGGGCGCGAGCACACTAATGGGGGGGGGCGCGAGCATATCCAAGAGAAAATGTTATTTAAAAAAATTGATTAAGTGACTGAAAGGAAAGAACACACACACACATACAAAACAAAATACATTTCGACATATTTAATAATTAACTTATTAAATTAAAACAACTTACTAAATTAAAAACAAATTTAATAATTATTAGTGACTTCCTTGGGCCTGTCTTTCAGAGCAAAGTTTTTCGAAGGAGGGTTTAATATTAGAAATAGACACTCTCAGTTCTTTTTCTATATTTAGCTGAGATCTATATTTTGTCTTCAAAGAAGCCACCGCAGAAAATCCAGTTTCACAAAGGTAAGATGTTGAAAATGGTAGTAGAATGCGAAATGCCCTTGTTTTTAGTGCAGAAAACTCATCATCCACTCCTGCCCAAAATTCAAAGAATGATTTATTACTAAATTGTCTTTTGGTTTCACTGCTTGCCGTGAAGTCTATGAAGGTTTCTTCCTCTTCAATTGAGAGTCCTTCGGGAGTATTTTGAAATGGATCCCTCACCCACTTGTAACTTGATATCAGTTTGTCGTCAGCAAGAAAGTACTTTTTAAAATTCTTTGCTAGCATTGCTAAATGATTTTCAATGGTTGCAAAAACAACTTTTACATGTTGTTCTTCAGCCTTGTAAGTTTTAATACAATCATTCAAATTTGCAAACATTGTTAAGTTTTCTTGCTTTAAATTTCTGCTCCACAATTCCAATTTCCTACAAAAAGCATTAACTTTATCACTCGTATCCAATATATGTGTATTTGCTCCTTGCAGATGAAGATTCAAGTTATTTAATTTCTCGAATATGTCGACCATGTAGCTCAATTTCATCACAAATAAACTATCGCGAAAATTCTCAGCTTCCGGTCTGTTTTCCTCTTCTAGGAAAACGGCGATTTCTTCTTTTAATTCATAAACACGTTGCAAAAATTTCCCTCGTGATAACCATCTTGCCTCGCAATAAAATAGTAACGCTGAATGTACTGCACCCATGTCTTTACAAAGTGCGGAAAAGATTCTTGATTTCAGGGGTCTCATTTTTATATAATTTACTACGGTTACAACCGTAGTTAACACAATATTCAAACCAGGACTCATTTCTTTGGAAGCCAAAGCTTCTCTGTGGATCATGCAATGTGTCCAGACGCACTGTGGCGATTTTTGTTTCACAAGTGCTTGAATACTTTGGAATCTTCCGGACATAGAACGAGCACCATCGGTGCATATTCCGACGCAATTTTTCCATTCTATGTTTGCCTCGTTCATAAAATCATTTAAGATAGCAAATAATGCGAGTGCTGTTGCTTTGAGTTCTATTGGTTTGCAGAAAAGTAATTCTTCTACTACTGACAAATTATCACAAAATCTAACATAGGCAATGAAATGAGCATCTTTATTACTATCTGTTGCCTCATCGAGTTGTATTGAAAACAATTTGTCACGCAACTTCGACAAAAGCTGACACTCTACATCTTCAGCTATATCAGCAATTCGACGGGCAACAGTATTATTTGAAACAGGTATAGACTGCAATTGTTTTGCAAAATTATCTCCAAACATAATTTCTACAATCTCAATTGCGGCTGGCAAAATAAGCTCTTCACCAATGGTGTGAGGCTTTTTTACATCTGGCTATTTTATATGAAACTTTATAAGAGGCAATTGAAGCTTTTTCATTCACAAAGTTTTTTTTTAAACAATGATTTTTGCTTTTCATATGATTTTAATTTTAATTCGAAGAATTCTCTGGGTTTGTTTACGTACTCACTATGAAGCGTTTCCAAATGTCGTTTAAGTTTATTAGGTTTCATGCTGTCTGCCGCCAACATTTTTGAGCAAATGATACACACGGGCCTTTCTTCTTCATTTACTTCAGTACTAGTGAACCCAAAATTTAAGTATTCTTGAGAATATTTTCTTGATTTTATTTTCGGAACCACGCTCGTCTGTGTACTTGTTGATGCTTGTCTATCGTCTAATGCTCGCTTACGCCCGCTTAAAAATTTATCCATGATTCTGCATAAGTCTGCTGCCGTGAATATTTAATACCTTGAATTGCAATTACACGAAAATATATATAACATACACATTAAGAATAGATTCAATAGCGATAAGAAGGATCGACTCGAATGAGATTGTCTGGAATTGAAATTGGCGTCATAGAACTTTCTCCTTCTCCCTATGAGAAAACATTTGTTCACATCTGCGCACGCTCCTAACTTAACTTTTAAGCTGACCAGACAAATTCCAGACAAATCGAAACTTCTCGCGAAACCGTGAGAATGCCCGACATGGCGGGACGCAAGAGCAATAAAAAGGCATAGGATTATTGTTTTTTCAATGCTGAGTATCAGTGTTGCAAAATATCAATAAATTTCCGTATTCTTGGTAATTTGCAAAGTTTAAAATTAAGGTTGTAGTGCAGGTTTAGCGCCATAATGCTCAAAATAACATTATTATTGTATACATTTTATTGTACGCGGTGGGGAGGGGGCGCGATGAAAATTATGATTGAAAATTGGGCCGTGAATACTAAAAGGTTGAGAAACACTGGTCTAACCTGTTAAAAGTTTGCATTTTACGTCTAAACCTGTATGATTATCATTTAGTGTCTAATTTGCAATACATCTTCTCGGTGCGTCGTTTTTTTGTTCTTAGACTGTATTTAGGATTCTCGTTATGATAGACCAAAGCTGGCAGCGAAGCGTTTAAATGTATAATAAGAATAAAAAATTATGTACTAGATGTTATGTGTTTCATAGTTCCAGGTATTTAATGCAGGAGAATAGGAAATATTTAAATATTCTTAATGTCTCTAAGTAGATGAATTAGTAAAATTCGAATCAGAAAATGCAATGTAATATAAATTTCAAACGTAAAGATTATAACAAACAGAAAAAACCTTATTTTAAGAAATGAATGAATTAGTTCGCATGGTCAAACTGCCTCGAAGTGAATTGACCAAGAGAAATATTGACCAACATTTTTAAATGTTAAAAAATGATATCCAAAGATGTAGGGTTACCAGTATTGCGAAATATCAAAAATAGCATGCAGGAATATAGAGTGACCACCATTGGTAAATATCATAAAATGATAGCAAAGGATATCAGATAACCACCATTGCGAAATGACAAAATTATGGTAGCCAAGGATATAGGGTGACCAACATTGAGAAATATCAAAAAGTGATATCCATGGAACAACTTTGCAAAATATCAAAATGTGATATTTAAATATATAATTTTTTTTCGGGGGGGGGGGAGATTCATTTGATGTAGGCCGATATTTTAATTTTGATATTGGATGATATTTTTGTGCAACCAGGGTAGGTGATTTCCTATTTTTTCATTTAGGTGTGAAATAATGTGTCAGATAACTAATTTTGGAATAGCTTTTACTTGCACTAAACTTTAATCATTTTAAAATACAAACTTTTAAAACTTTTTTATAGTAAGCGGGCTTAAAAAGTATATGTATCCAAAGTTTTTTGCAATAAAAACATAAATTTATACTAAATAAAAAGTTACAAAAAATTTAAAATGCACTATTTCGAGGTTATTTTAAAGCGAAATTTGGAAAAAGGTTCTTAATTCCAAAGAAAATTTCTCAAAGTAGAAAATTTTCAATTCACAGAAATAGACGTTCGTTAAATAGAAATCCAACGGTACAAAATATCATAAACACCGGGCTTTTTTTCACCTACTTATATTTTTCTTTCTTTTGATAAATAGGAGTTGCTTCTAAGGTCAAGATTGCCAAACTGCAAGCAATTGTGTAAGTAATGTAAAAGTTACATAAGAAATAACTAACCTTAAAGTTTCCTTTAAAATGTATGAGTTCAACAACCTTAACAGTCGTATACAGTATCTGATTAATTTGGACCCCGCCCACGTCACTATGACGTCATTGTTCTGAGAACGAAACAAATCCAGTATTTCTTCTTCCGATACAGAAACAGGAAATAAAGTTTATCGGGACTATCCTAAATATTTGTGGTTTTGACCAGACATAGAACGAAAGCAAAACTTGGCATAAGGTGAACGCGGTGGGGGGGGACATTTCATTTTCCTGCTTTCCCCGCCCCCAAAATTGCATACTTTTTTGCATAAGGTTCCGTGACGTTTGTACTATTATGTGTCAAGAGATCGGGGATAATTATTTTATTTTATTTTAATTAATTTTGAAAAATATTTGTGGGGAAGTGCCGAACATGTTTTCCGACACTGAAGACAATTATCTTTTAGGTCACCCAATTTTCTAGGTAGCTATTAAGTCTGGAGTTACAGTTGAAGTTTAAAGCCAAGATTGGCCATTGCTAATAGAAGCTAAATATAGATTTAAAAAGATAAAATGTGATAGTTAATTGTAGATTAACTATAATTGACTAAGAGAAGACATGACATTTTGTTAACAGTTTATAGGTTTGGTTTAGTTTGATTTGGAGTGCTACAGTCTACTTTTTGTAACACGAGTGCTAACGAAACCGAGACCTACAGCTTAAACGGCTCCGAATGGCTACAACCATCCATGCCACTGTGGGATGTAAACCCATGAACTCCGGTACCGAAGGCTAGCATCCTAACCAATCGGCCATCGTTCGGCAACAGTTCATAGGCAGAGCAATAATCTAGTATTAGAATTCATGAAATTTTTTGAAATTAGAGATCTTTAAAACATCTATCTATAGAAAATTTTAAAAATTTCGAAGTATTTTTTACTTGGTCTTGCTTTATTTTTGTAACATTGACATAACGCGGGATGTTTATTCATAAATAAACGATTATTAAAAACTAAATACTTTTCTTTAAACATACTTTATTCAAAAGTAAATTTGCTGTAAATTAAATTTAGACACCTATCTATATTAAAAGATTTATAACATGCATTTTCTGCTCCTTTAATACCCATAAAATAAAATAAAGAATCTATGTACTCTTTTGAAACATTATTTATTGTTTAGAAATTTCAGATCTTCCTTGTTTATTGTTCCTTGTTATATTTTTCTTTGTTTATTTCACATTGAAACAATATTTAGATGTATTTCTATTAGAAACCACATATTTTCCTTTAGTCTTTGACACATATAATGTTCATCGAATACTTCTGACTTTTTTTTGACTAAGAGGTCCTGGATGACTTTCCAATAGTTCTTTCTGTAAATACGTAAGGCATTACTTCTTTTTGAAACTCCAAACGAGTCATTTTGACTTGATGTAACTGACATTCTAGCCCAAGTAGGAAAAATTTAAATATTTAAAACAGTAAAGAAATACAAAAATTATTTTTATTTGTTAGTTGAAGTCTGCAGTTTCCTAAATGTTTGTCCAGGACATATACGCTTCCTACTCTTCCTCAGTATTTCCTGATAATGTAAATTGAAATGCAACTATCTCTTATTTAACGTTTTAAGTAGACCAATTGCTTTTTGCGTGTAAGATATTATTGCTACAGCCTTATTCTTCAAGCTCCAAATGTAAAAATGCTCTTAAGTTTGCATGATGCTTAGATTTTCCACCAAAACTAATTGAAATGTTTACAAATGTTTTAATTATACAGCAAGTAATCACTTTTTCTCGGGATAAAATTTCCTCAAATATGGATATATATTCAATACCACAAACATCACTTAGTACAGTAAGTTCTAAATGATTTATTCAAAATTTCTCTTCTTTGATGATATCACCTGGTATAACAGAAAATAATTGGCATAAATTTAAAATATTGGCATAAATTAAAAAAAAAAACGAACCTGATATCGTTTTTATACTCACCATAGGTTGCTCTACAGTGAAAACCCTTTTGACATCTTGCAATATTATTCTGTAGTTAGCCAGTATAAGCCAAGATTTTGTAACTCACAAATTTATTTTTAACTAATTAAAACGTTTGCAATTTTTTTAATCATACAGCAGGTAATCACTTTTTCTCGGGATAAAATTTCCTGAAATATGGATATATATATATTCAATATCCCAAACATCACTTAGTACAATAGGTTCTAAATCATTTTTTAAAATTTCTTTCCTTTTATAATATCACATGGTTCAATAAAAAATAATTGTCACAAATCTTCATTAAAAAAATAAAGAAAAAATGAATCGGTTAGCGTTTTTAAACACGCCATAGATTGCTCTACAGTCAAAATCTTTTTGACATTTTGCAATTTTATTCTGTAATTACGAAGTATAAGCCAATATTTTGTGACTCACAAATTTATTTTTAATACTGAACTCTAGGAGTGCGAGAATCGTAAATTAGAAGATTGTGCAAAGCATAATCTACTTCATTATCTTACTCCTCATTTAAGAAATGATACAACAGATAATGTTAAAAGTTCATATTCTTTAACATATTCCCCTTTCTATTGTACCGATATCTTTTAGAATATGTATTAACTTGATTGTAAAAACTTTGTTGAGTATTGCAACTTAAAGAACTATAAGAGAAAAAATTTTTTAAAAAATCCTTAAGCGTGAAGCAACTGTATTCTTTCTAAAATTAACTACGTGAAGCACCAATGTGGAAGTATGAGTATTTACTGGCGTTGCAAAATTATACAAGTCTTTATGCGTATGAGGACAGTTACCAAGTTATTTTTAAATCAAAGTTTTTTAAAAATAAATTTTTGATAGTTTTTTAAAACTGCTTCAAAAGTTAAAAAAGAGGGAATTTAAGAAAGATAGCATTTTTATATACGCCATAGGTTGCTCTAAATCAAAACCTTTTTGACATTTTGCAATTTTATTCTGTAATTACGAAGTATAAGCCGATATTTTGTGACTCACAAATTTATTTTTAATAATGAACTCTAAGAATGCGAGAATTGAAAATTAGAAGATTGCGCAAAGCATAATATACTTTACTTCACAATATTACTATTCATTTAAGAAATGATACAACAGATAATGTTAAAAGTTCATACTCTTTAACATATTCCACTTTCTTTTGTACCCATATCCTTTTAGAATACGTAATAACTTGATTTTAAACACTTTGTTGAGTATTGCACTTAAAAAAGTATAAGAGAACAAAGAATATAAAAAAATTCCTTAAGCGTGAAGCAACTCTTTTTTTTTTTTTTAATTAACTACGTGAAGTACCAATGTGGAACTATAAGTATTTACCGATGTTGCAAAATTATACACAAATCTTTATGTGTATGAGTACAATTGTCAAGTTTTTTTTAAATCAGTTTATGATAGTTTTTTAAGACTGTTTCAAAAGTTAAAAAAAGGGGGAATTTAAAAAACATTAAATCAAAAATCTTGTATGTATAACCTATCACCTATAAAATGACATTAGAAGAGAGTTTGGATGTTGATTTGTTGAGTTCACTTAGTGCATTACAATATGAAAAATCACTTGAATATAAACTTTTAAAGATAAACCCTAACAATATTTATGACAGTGATGGGGACTAAAGGCTTTGAATTTTTGTAACGAGAGACAGCATTCTACCTGCTTATTCTTTGTTCGGCAAGACATGTCTTGAAACGAAGAGTTTATAAAGTGTTATTAGATATATTTTGTTGCATCACAAAGAATTTTTCCCCTTGTTTAGATTGGAGAGTTTCTGGATGTACGTGTGCTAATTAGAGCAGGACCTTACAGCTAAAAATCTGTTCTAAACAGCAATGAACATTCGTGACCGCAGCAGGTTCCACAATCATAGGCTCTGAACCTTAGATGCAGCACCCAAAAGTTGACATTTTTCCAACCGGACATCGTCCAGCTAAAATTTCTCCTTAACCTCGTTTTCTGATAAAACAACGACTACTAATACCAAAATCACCTAACCAAACCTGGAAAGTGTTAAAAACGGCAAATAGGAAATTAGTTCAAAGTCATTAACCAGATTAATGTTTAAACATCACGTCCAAAGAAAATAATTTCATTTAAATGTAAATTAACCTTAAATGGTGAGTAATAGACAAGCAGTCTAGAATTTACATGTAATGCCAGATGAATGTAATGACAGATGAAATTAGGCGATTAAATAGATGATGGTTCGGAAACCGACAGAAAGCCAACCCCGATCATTAACGCTAAACGGCTCGTCAAAAAGACCAGATACGCCAACTGTTCCAGAACGTCTTATTAATGGCCAGGCCGGCACAAGCCTCAAGCTTTTCACGTGTGAAGAACAGCTGACCTCTGTTAGACGGCATTTCCGATCGCTTCTCCTCTGACTTTGCTGATATTTAAATTTATTTTGTTATGCGCGTGTTCCTCACTTGCTGGTGTAGCGTCGTGAGAAAGAGGTGCAAGTCACGGCTGATGAATCATACGAGATCTAAGTTCAGCAGATGACCTACCTGTTTAATGCAGTGCTGTCCACAGGTGTTCACGGTAGCAAAAAAAAGAGTGGAAGATTTTTCCGTGAGAGGCATCTCAACACAGACGGAATCTGTCATAGGCAGAAATAAACGCCGAATCAAACACGTGACATCTGATGGTCACTTAGCACTGCAGAACACACACACACACAATTTTATTAGAGTATTTCATCTGTGATAGGTATCTCAACACAGGTAGAATAGTTCTACGGAAGTAATTCATTACCATGGTACTTGGAGGTAACGAAATAGTAGTCTGATAGAAATGCCACTTTTTAAAATATTATTTTAAGCACAGGATATTAACATGGTTGCGTCAGAGATTTTTATTGTTTTTGGTGAGGTAAAACAGTATTGAATTTTGCATCAACCATTATAGTACAGCTGATCATTAGTTGTACAATGCAAGATTCCTCAATTTTCTTCAAGAATGTTCTCGGTGACGTCGAAATCAAGGTTATCCCCTTTTAATCACAGGCTGAATGATTACCGAACGGTAGGACGCTGCTCTTCGCTACTATAGCAGGTTCAATTTCCCCGACAGGCATGGATGTTTGTAGCCGTTCTGAATCGTCTTTCAGCTCCTGGTCCCAATCTCGTTAGATTTCTTGTAGCCAGAGAAAAAGGAAAACCGTAGTGCTCTAAGTCAAATTAAACACTTTTAGAAACTAAAATATCTCTTGTAAACTGATTTTACTTCACTGCGCTAGACTTGCACTTTACTTCACTGCACTACATGATTTTCTCAGTGTATTCTTTATAGTTTACAAAACTATCTAGAATTTACTAAAGAACTTTTTAGAAAATTTAATTTTAAATAAATGATACCTCCTTTTGGTCCATATCTGGACGGTAATTATTATCGTTGATGTCATCAAAATGTTGTTTGAATCCAAAACAACTTTCAGAACATTAATCGAATAAAGTTAAAGAAAGCCCTATATGATGTCACAATTAAAGTTACTCCTTTTTAGACTCTAGAAGAACTCTTGACTGATTTTACCTTTTTACACTATATGGTTTTCTTTTGTTAATCTTTACAGTTTACTCTAATGTGCAAAACTCATTGACGGACTTCTATGGACATTCAAGTTTAATTAATAGATAGATTCCCTTCGTCCTTATTTGGTAGGTAATTATTGTCGTTGATGTCAATCAAATTTGGTGTTTGAATTAAAAAAAGCTCCAGAACATTAATCGAATAAAGTTTAAGAAGGCCCTATATGATGTTGCAATTAAAGTTACTTCCTTTTATATTCTAGAACTCCTGACTGATTTTACCTTTTTGCTCTATATGGTTTTCTTTTGTTATTCTTTACAGTTTTTACTACTGTACAAAATTCATTGAAGGAGTTCTATGGAAATTCAAGTTTCATTAATCGATATATTCTCTTCGTCCTTATTTGGTAAGTAATTATTATCGTTATTGTCAATCAAAAATGGTGTTTGAATCCAAACCAACTTTCAGAACTTTAATAAAATAAAGTAAGGATGCCCTATATGATGTCTCAATTAAAGTCACTTCTTTTTAGACTCTAGAAGAACTCCTGACTGGTTTTACCTTTTTGCACTGTATGGTTCTCTTTTGATAATCTATTACAGTTTACTATATAGTTCAAAATTCATCGAAGGACTTCTATTCTAATTCAAGTTTGTTTGATAGATAAATTTTCTTCGTCCTTATTTAGTAGGTAATTATTGTCGTTGATGTCAATAAAAACTAGTGTTTGAATCCAAAATATCTTTCATAATATTAACCGAATAAAGTTTAAGAAAGCCCTATATGAGGTCACTATTAAAGTTACTACTTTTTAGACTCTAGAAGAACTCCTGACTGATTTTACCTTTTTGCTCTATATGGTTTTCTTTTGTTAATCTTTACAGTTTTTACTACTGTACAAAATTCATTGAAGGAGTTCTATGGAAATTCAAATTTCATTAATCGATATATTCTCTTCGTCCTTATTTGGTAAGTAATTATTATCGTTATTGTCAATCAAAAATGGTGTTTGAATCCAAACACCTTTTTAAACAACTTTTTGAACAGTAGTCGAATAAATATTTGTTATTTTTAGTAACCATTTGAAAGCAGAAAACATTGGAATCATAAAGAATTACTTTTGGAGTAAATGGATAAATGTATAAGAAGATTTATCAGCAAATGGGGTTCTATTAAAGGAAAATCTTCTGTCATAGAAAAGTGAATAAAAGTTGGTAAACACTACTCTATGAAATTAATACTTCTTTTTTATTAAGTTAAGAATTGGGAATTAAATAACTAAAATAAAAATTGTTTTGATTACCTAAAATTTATTTCTTAATGAGAAAAATAAAAGTTTGAAAATTAAAGAGTAAGTTTGAAAAGTTAAATTTGAATAGAAAGGATTTGAAAAGTGTGATTTTCGAAACTGAGTGAATATGCAGTGATATCATTTTCTAATAAAGGGTTTAGATTTTCCCACAAATGTTAGAAAGGATTAATTTAAAAAAATATTCCTTGCATTTTTAAAAATATAAGATTGAAACAAAAATATTACTCTTCTTTCTACCTCGTTATCATTTAAGATTGTTATAGATCCATCATACCTATTTGTGACAAAAATTGTATATAATTGTAATTTAAAAAAGAATAGACCTATAGTAAAATAAATTCTTTCTAGCACGGAATATAAACTATGTAAAATTTCTCTTAAATACAGGTCTGTCTATTATAAGAAAATATAGTAGACGTTTATGAAAAACTAATATCGAAAACGGTTTTAGATATAATTCAGAATTAATTACAACTTCGAATTTCCCTAATTTGTGGTTAAGACCAATTTCAAAGCATAAATTAGTCATTGAAATATTAGTAAAACTACAGTTGAATATTAGTAAAATAATAATTAGGATTTGTTTAATAACGGCCACACTTCGATATATATTAATTTTAGATTTAGTTACTTCTACTTGAACGCCGGCAATATTTAACATAATTAAAAAAAGATGATTACATGAATTAATAATACAGTTACCTTAAGCATCGAATATTGCTTTAAAAAAAGGAAAATTTTGCTTTGCATTGATATGAACAGAATTCTTGTACTCAAGGAATCATCTACCACAATGAAATGTAATGTCATAAAAATAGACGTACTTGCTGTATCTGATGATATAGGAAAATATTACCTGAGAATATAAACCAATTTCTACGGCATGTAAAAGAAAAGGAATGGATTCTAGTTTTAATAATGGAGGACCACTTAGTGCGATATCTCATACACCGCACTCAAGTCATATAATATTTTTTGTGGAAAGTGATAAAAATTAATAATTTTCTTTCTTATAAAATTATATACACACATGTAAGCACAGAATAAGAAATGATAAAAGGAAAAAAATACTTATATTCATAGTTCATGAACAGAAATATGTAAAATAAATATTTCAAAGACAGACAGCGTAGATCAAGGGTGCTGTTTCTCTGATCAAAAATCTGTATGGTTTCTATCGCTGCATCAAAGCTCCGTAGCTACATTGCATCTGATTGGTCTATTAATAAATAAAAGAAGTATTAAATTAAAATTAAAAATATAAAAATACCATAAAATTGTAATTTTTTTAAATCCTATAAAAATATTAAAAAAGCAAATTAAAAAGAAATTAAAATAGTTCATAATACCTCTTTGCACTTCTTTGCTTTTTATTTTGCTACCCATATATTCTCCAAATTTTAATTTTATAAATTCATGTCTTCATTAAAATAATTTCTTTTCTTTTCTTTCTTATAATGAGCTTTATTTAACGCACATTTTTAAACAATTTTGGTTAGTGGTATTAAAACATATTTTGTTGCAAAATAAATAACTGCAATTGTACTATGTTTTTAAAAGTCAAAATTATGGTCTGTGGCTTGAGAGGTTTGTTTTTAAACGAAATGTCGTTTTTAAAGAAGCAGTTTTTCGAAGGCTATATTTATGCTCTTTCCGAAGAGAAGCATTCATATTCCGTTATTCAAAAACGATATTAAAGTCATGGTTTTGTGATATCTAAAGCATCGATAGGCAATATCGTTAAAAATAAATGAAAAACATCAAATTGGAGCCTCAAGTGGGACAAAAATTCCAAACAAGTATCCAAGGAAAAAACGAACATCTTCGACTATTTCAAAGTTCGACTATTTTATGTTGTTTAATGCTAAAAAAAAATTCCTCTAGTCAAAGGACAGTTGCACAATCATTAAAATGCTCAGCGTCCACTGTAAACATAATGATAAACGTTGATTTAAATCTTAAAGAAAAAAAAAAAAAAAAAAAAAAAAAAAAAACGCAATGTGCATTGGCTTTCTCTAAAGCATATCTCTCAACGCAGGACACGCTGTAGAATTCTGCATGAGAAACATTTATTCAAAGAAAAATCGAAAAAAGTTGTCACAATAGATAAACCATGGAATTAGTTGAATGGCTGCCAGAAAAAAAAGAGCCATTTATCATCATAAAATGGGAGAAAAAAATGTAAGTACATGGATCAAAGAATCGAAATAAAGTTTTTCGAAGGGATTAATGATTGTTGCTGGTTTTTCTAATAGCAAGTTAAAAACAAAGAGAGTTAAAAAAACGCCAAGATTGCTTCCAAATACTATCAGGAACATATTTTGCCGCTAATTTTACAGAATGAAATACCATCGCTTTACCCACAGTGCCATCAATCACTTGAACTCCATTAAGACAAAGCTAGCAGTCGCAGATGAAAATCCACTGTAAATTTCCTAAAAGAAATGTAACAAAAGACCGGTATCAAGGTCATACAATTCACTGATATCCCTACTAAATTCCCTCGATATGGATTTTTGTGTTTTCGGACTTTTAAAATCTGCATTATCGAAGCGTCGTCCCACAACCCTTACAGGACACTGGAAAACTGTTCAGGAGGAAAGGGATAGAATACCTCTACTGACACTTCGAAAAACTTTATTATCCTGAAAATTAAGGTGTCGCAAAATAGTTCAGAATAAGGGCCATCAAATAAGATATTTCAAACACAAGAATTTTATGTAATTCAGTTTTATGACTACAATATACATCGTCTAAAATATGTGTGAACCGCCTCTGTAGGTTCAAGTAGTTATATTGTTACAAGTTCATCTTGACTTGCAATCATATAAATTCGAGGTACTTAAATTTAATTGCTATATTACTTATATGACAAGATATGCAAAATAATCAAACTTTTGCAAGGGAGCGGTAGATCTCACATCTTCGCCTGAAGCAAACGACCTGTTAGAAGTTGGCTTTTTTAATCCTTCACTAAAAAATGCACCTCTGCAACAACATAAATGACCTTATGGAAAAGAAACATTATCTATCCAAAATAAATATTTAGAGTGGATGTACTGGAAGAAAATATGATACGGAAACTGCATGTCTTTCTTGTGCGCCTGTTAGTCTTAAATTATACAGAAATTTTTATTTTGATTGAATCCTGCGTCATCAGAATTATCATTTGCACATTCTCTTCAAGAGTTACTTTGGTTTTTAATGTGATGTCGGAGCAATACAGAAGTGCGCCAATCTGCAGCGTTAATGCTCTTTCTATTGTGATTTTTTCCTTATACAGGTAATATTTGTTCTAATCCTGCAGTTTTATGATCTGAGGTATTTGAATGGAAGGTTTACATTCCTATAGATGCTATATCATTGCAGGAATATATGCAAAATAATCAAAATTTGCAAAGAAGCAGGGGATCCCGCAAAATAGATTATCATGTAGCTAACCAACCTAGAGCAGCTAGTTTCTTACTCTTTCATTATAAAATACATCTTTGCAACACTAAAAATATCCTTACGGAAAAGAAATATTATTTATCCCAAATTGCGGCTCAATATTTAGAGATCTCTTTCTAGAAGAAAATCTGGTGTGGGTACCACATAACTTCCTATTACTTATAAATTATGCAGACTTTTTTAAAATTTTTATTGCGTAATGCGTCATCATAATTATCATTTGCACATTCCCTTCAAGTTTTAGTGTAACTTTGGTTTCTCACATGATGTGGGAGCAGAACACAAGTGTGGCTATCTGCAGCTTTAATGACCATTATACACATGTCTATATACCATGGTACTATATAACTTCTTATTACTCGTAAATTATGCAAACATTTTTTATTTTTATTGCGTAATGCGTCATCATAATTATCATTTGCACATTCCCTTCAAGTTTTAGTGTAACTTTGGTTTCTCACATGATGTGGGAGCAGAACACAAGTGTGGCTATCTGCAGCTTTAATGACCATTATATTGTGTTTTTGTTATACAGATAACATGCTTATTAATATACCAGTCCATTAGATCTGAGGTATTTGAATTGCAGGGTCACAGTCCCATATATATTATACCATTACAAGAAAATATATAAAATAATAAACTTTTCTAAGGGATATGTTGATCGCGAAAAATACGTCTGCATGCATCAAGCAATCATCAAGTCGTTGGTTTCTTACTCCTTTACTAAAAAATGTAGATTTGTAACAACAAAAATGACCTTATGAAAAAAATATTACCTAACAAAAATTGTGGATTAAAATTTAGAGCTCATATTCTGAGAGATGAATATCTGACGTGTATACTTATTTTCATTGCATGATGTGTTATTAGAATCCTCATTTGCACAATCCTTTCAAAGTTTAGAGTTACTTTCATTTCTAAAGTGCTGTCTAAGCCGAGCACAAATACTGCTATCTTCATCGTTAATTTGGATTATATTGTGTTATACAGCTAATACTTGTTCTTTGTACAGAAGTATGTTTAGTTATACAACCTTAAATTTTTGAGCCGAGCACAAATACTGCTATCTTCATCGTTAATTTGGATTATATTGTGTTATACAGCTAATACTTGTTCTTTGTACAGAAGTATGTTTAGTTATACAACCTTAAATTTTTGAGACTACAATAGTACCTTTACTTCATACTAGTAATGGATTTTAAAAGCAATTTTTTAGCTTGCTTAAAAAGAGTTATTACAACTGCATATGTATATATCGGCATTTTTATATTGATTTGTTTTATTGTTGCATTATCGCTGACTGCAGTCAGATATATTCACTATTCATGTCCGTTAATTTGAAAGTTTTCGTTGATATAGTGTAGACTGCAATCAAAACGAAAGGACTGCAATCCAAACAAGATATTAAAACTGCACTATGTATTAAATTTCAAAATTCTGCAGCTTATCGTTTCTGAGTAATGAGAAATGCATATATATAAACAGATCTCTAGTGGAAGACAAACTAGACAATCAAAATGGTTGTTTCAATTTTGAAAATAAATGTTTATATGTATGTATAGACACAATGCTTTATTCAGTTAAAGCTGATTTAGACAAGGTCAAAATGGCATTTCAGTAGAAATCAAAAGATCTAATGTTTTTGCAATTGTAATACAGTGGACTTCGTTTAATGTGAGCCGAACGATGGCCGATTGGTTAGAGTGCTGGCCTTCGGTACCGGAGTTCGTGGGTTCGAATCCCACTTTGGCATGGATGTTCGTAGCCGTTCGGAATCGGCTTTAAGCTGTAGGTCCCGGTCTCATTAGCCCTCGTGTGCAAAAGCGTAGACCGTAGCACTCCAAACCAAACCGCATAATGTGATCAGTTTGGGACACCGTGATTTTGATAACAATAAATGATATGCAAAATTAGATAAATTTACCCCCTCTCTCCCTTTAGTTCACACCAAACCAAAGTCTTAGAGCCTTTTCAATTTACTCATCTTTACCAGCTCTATTATGTTTGCACTCCGTATATTCTTTTTGTTTACCTCTTCTAATAAATTTATCACAATTGTTCAAAATTTTGCACAATAGAGGCTGAGAAATGTTTAACTGCGCTGCAGCATAGCGCTGACTCATTTTCGATAACCTGTCATAACGTTTTAAAATTTCCATCTTTTGTTTTAATGTTAAATCATTTCGCTTCTGGCTTCCACATCGACAAGCTGCATGTAAGCGAGCAAGGCATAAAATGTGAATACGCTCCTTATCAGTTCCGATAAGAATGAGTTGCTTTCTGGTTATCTGACAACCATTGACCACCAGCAGTGTGTGCTTATTTCTGAAAAATTCCAGGAACTTGCAATTCCTCATTTCTCTAGGTGGAAGAGGGAGAACTCTCGGAAATTCAAACAACAGCGAAGGGAAAGAAAAGAATGGGTTTTATCTGCATACATTGTGAATATTCCTTTGCTATTAAATTGAGGTTCGAAAGCTAATAACATTAACCGATATAACGATCACAAAAAGCGATAATTTTAACATACAAATAAATAGAGAAAATCGGGACTAAGGGATTTCGATAACAACAAGCGATTGATAACATTAACCGCAATCACATTAAGCGGAGTCTACTGTACTTCCTTTAGGTTGTATAAGAAATTGATACAGAGGCACATGGCCAGAAATCATTTGTGCGTTCAGTAATACAAGGGGAATAATAATAAAATCTTTTTTTAAAATTAGTGGAAATCATCGAATTTCTACTGAACTGTTACTAGACATGTATACTGATCAACCAGTTCTCAAAAAAAATTTTCTCTTTAAAGTAATTTTATGAAGAAAATATTTAAAATCGTCCTTTAATGCTTTTAGAATTACTCTTATTGTAATAGACACCCATCGTAATTCTTCTCTTTTGGAAATTTTATTATAGGAATGGCTATTGCATGGCTCGCGTGACAAGTTTGACATATCAGAATTTTTTTCTGGAATATCAAGAAATAAGTATTAAAAATGAGAGAACTGTTAATTTTTCTTTTTATGTCTTTAATGGCATGCTGGTGTGATGTTTCATAAGTTTGAATCAACGTGTCTGTTCCGTCCAGCAGGCATGATACTGGATCAGCGACAGCAATTAATTGCTTAATAGTTTTGTAAAATGTGTTTATTTTGTTACCGTTCAGCGTAGCGCCATCTGAAAAAAAATGTTTGATAAGCTTACTGGCCTATTCTTTTGTATTAACGTGCAGTAAAACATGAGAAATCAGTTAACAATAACAATTTATTGCCATAACAAAAGAATAATGCATAAACACTTAAATTACAACTCTAAACATATCTCCTAACACTTCTCTAAACTGAACTAAACTTAACATAAATGAACTCTTACTGGAGGGAAGGGAGGAAACAAGCTGTTAAACACATCTCCCAATTGAATTCCTATTTGGGAAAAACACAACATAACATAAAAATACGCATATACGCCAACACATCTCTCGAGGCTATATATACCTACTAATTTGCATAAAGCTTACTCCGGAGCAAAGTATGCCGCTAAATTCCCAGATTGGCTGTGGCTATTACGTCAATAATCTGAAGGGGCGTTTCCGGAGATCGGAGGGAAATTAAAAATAAACCAACTGAAAATAAGTGATTTTAAGAAAATTAGGTTGGCAGTTAAACGGGTTATTTTAAGCTTAATTCTGAAAATGCCAACAGTGTTCGCTTAGAGGGCGTAGCGGGGGGATTAAATCTGCTACGAACCAATATACTCTGTTTTTTCTTGATGTTTCTTTAAAGAGGATGGTTTGGACGACGTTTGGAGAGAAAATATTCATAGTCATTGTAGTAAGTAAATTCTTAATTTCTTTAAACCTAAATCTTATTCGGTTTTCATTTTCCCATCTCTGATCCAATCCATATACATTTAATTCCAGTTGATTGTGTTTATGTATTATGTATCACCTTCGTTCATATTGTTCTTATTTATTGTACTGTGTTAAAATTTAAAATGTTAGTAGTCATTAATTCTCTATTGATAGTAATACATTTGCTTTGTAATGTCAAATTGTAATCTACAATAAACTGTTAGCAAATCCCTTCCCTTTGTCATTTCTCAAAGTCTTTATTTTAGTTTATATATTTAATTAAATACTCCATAAGGTGTAATACACCATTTATAAAATTAGTATTGAGTTGCCGATCCGCCCAATATAATTATGATTAAAATTTAATCATTTTGTGTGACATTGCGGCACTTTTAAATGAAAAATGCTATATTCTCTATACTATGTTTTGTTTAGTATTTATTATAAACAAAGAAGTTATACAGGTACTACAGTACAGACACACGATCTTGTATTCGAGAAAATTTACATTTTAATTCATTTTGTTATTGGAACTTGGATAAAATCATATTTTCCATCTTTGATATATTTTGTAATAAAAAACATAAAAAAATTCTTGCAAATTATTTATATGTCTAGAATTATTGCTGATTAAACGAAGAAATAATTATTATGATTTCTCCTAATTCATGTTTTTTACTTAAACGTGACTTGGTACCTCTTGAAATACGGTATTTATTCAAAGTAATGACTCTAAATTTTATTACTGAATATGTCAAAATAGTGTCAGAAATATGTTAAACGCCTATAAGTCGAAACATATCTACATAAAAATCCAAAACAGTACTAATATCTGATATTACTACAAATCTTGTCACCCCTCGGAAGTTTTGAAAATACATATAAAAGAAATTTGTCCAAATTTTGAATTAAATTTCAATTCTCTAAATTTTGTAAGCACGTTAACACTAGATATACGGATGTTGATCATATACCTATTTTTATTGAAGTGAGCCAATTTGACTCATACAAGAAAATTGAAGTTTTTTGCAAAGAAAATATTTCCAAATTAATTTAAATAAAATGTTTATTATAAAAAAATTCATGGAAAACATTTTTTACATATAAAGTCTGTTTTTGAAACACATTTTCTGCAAACATTTAGCACAATGGTTTCTACATCTGTTTCTTTTGCATGATTGTTGAACTTGACAATTCTTCCGTGCGTCAGTAGCATGAATTTCTGTCATTGGAATGGAAGTGTTCTCGACTTCTTCTCTATATTTACTTTATACTATACTTTATATACTTTATACTATATTTATTACTATATTTATTTTCATATACATTCTATGAGTCAAATTGGCTCACAACCGTGAAAATAGGTATACCCCATTTGATAATGCGAAATGAAGGGGTCTGCGGGGAAGAGGAATGAAAGTTTACATATATTTTATTACTTAACTAAAAACCAACGTATGTTTTTGAAAAGTGATTTTAAAGTGTTATAAATATATAATGATCAAATTTTTAATGAGTCAAATTGGCTTGGTCCGTAAATCTAGTGGGAATGGGTATTAATTTCTTCCCTTTATTTATAATTTCATTTTTTCTCTGGATTAGAAGACTATGTACACACAGCTAGACATATTGAATATCTAAAACAATTACATAACCGTACCACTTTCTCGATGTCATTTAAGTTTGGACCAATCACGGTGTCAGTTTTCCAAAACCTTAGTTATGACGTCAATTGAACTCCAGAATACGACAAATTAAGAAGCACCAGATTTCACGCGGAAGATCGGATGCTTCCATAATGAATCAAAGCTCAGGTGCATAGCCGGTGGCAACTTACAAGTTGCCCCACCTCTTTTCTACAGATCCCTTTTGATTTATCCCGCCTGCGAAGTGTTCTTTGTTTTATAAAAAGTGGGTTTTCCTCAGTTCCTTCTGTAAGATATTTAGCATTGAAATAAATGTACTGGAAGAACGAGATCATCTTCCAATGTAGGGACATTTTTTTAGGGATGTTCTCTAGGATAACTATTTCTAACCTGTTTCATGATATACTAGTTTTTATGTGCCTTTACTACCACCTGATCTGAATTATAACTGTAATAGGTTAAGGTTAGAAAATAAAAGTTAGTCGTTTCATAATTTCTGCTATTTTTCATGGGTTAAAGATAAAGGATCATTGCTTATGTAAGCATTTTGCTTATAACTCTGTCTTTGTATTTGTTAAACTCAACATGTAGAAATTTTTTCCACCAATGAATGGAAACTAAAATAATTTTTAATGACCTGGACTAATTCAATTCACAATATTTTGTGATTTCTTTGATTCTTTGGAGATGAAGATTTGGTTTTTAGAACATATACGAAGAAATAGTCTGTATATATATATATATATATATATATATATATATATATATATATATATATATATATATATATATATATATATATATATATATATATATATATATATATATATATATATATATATATATATATATATATATATATATATATATATATATATATATATATATATATATATATATATATATATATATATATATATATATATATATATATATATATATATATATATATATATATATATATATATATATATATATATATATATATATATATATATATATATATATATATATATATATATATATATATATATATATGTATATATATATATATATATATATATATATATATATATATATATATATATTATATATATATATATATATATATATATATATATATATATATATATTATATATATATATATATATATATATATATGTGTGTGTGTGTGTGTGTGTGTGTATGTATGTATATATATGTGTATGTATATATATAGTATGTATTTAAAATATATGTATGTATAATATGTGTAAATATATATATATGTATGTATGTATATATATAAATGTATGTATATGTATATATACATAGAGATGTTATATATATGTATGTATATGTAGATATGTAGCTATCAACATATGTATGTATGTATATCGAAAAATGTATATATATATGCATATATATATATATATATATATATATATATATATGTGTGTTTTTTTGTGTGACTAAACAGGCGTAATTGGAAATTACGTGTATATAATATATATGCATATATATATATATATATATATATATATATATATATATATATATGTGTGTGTGTGTGTGAGGTCTAAAAAAGCAATTGAATTACGTGAGTTATAAACGATTTTAAAAAGGAACTCTTTTTGATATTAAAATAAATAAATGTAAAAGACCCACGCTTGTATAACCTTTTGGAGTAGTGCGGTCAACAGAGATATTTCACGGGACGTTGATGACTGATCAAGCGAGAAGAATCAGTTAACGCTTAAACAAGGAGCTATCAACAAATTCCAAACTTAGCCCCGTCTCGAACAAATGCAAATGCCGCAAGCGACGCCTGAAACGGAAACTCCATATTATATAAGAATTTTTTTTTAGTAAGAAGGACTAATTATTTCATTCGCCTTAGCACTGGATCACGACACGCCTTTTTTATAAATATATATATATATATATATATATATATATTATATATATATATATGCGGGTGTGTAAAAAAAGCAAATTGAATCTGCAAACCAATGTAGATATTTATTTCTTATGAAACCCTCAAAGGCGACCTCTTAAATATAATGTTAACAAGCATTTAGTAACCTGATGCATAAAAGATTCCAAAGTAAATTTATCTAAACCTTTCATTACGGCTCCAGGAAATTTTCCGGAATTTTCAAATCTAGTTAAATTTTTGTGTTTCACTCCTTTTACCACTTTCCTTCCATAGTCTAAATGACCACTTTTTTTAAGCTAAATGTAACTAACTAGTCAAAGTGTCTAGCTAGAAAATTTTATACATCTCTTGAGGCGGGTTTAGGAAATTCCGAATAAAAATCTATATACACACTATCAAACAGACTTCTTTTTTTAATTTTAATAATTGCTTTCATGTGCTTCCTTCAATGAAATTCATTAAAAATCAGTAGACATCTCGACTGGAAAAATTAATCTTTGATTTACCTTCTGAAATTAGCATTAATAAAAATTTCATTTGCTAATGCAGGGTGAACATCTATAATACTTTCACTAAATAAACCTTTTTAAAGCTTTTAAATTACATTATAGAAATTACTGTATCTTCAGGCACTTTTCATGATAATCTGTAAAATTTAGTTTTCCACTTTAAAGAAACTTAAAGAGTTAGTGTTACAAAATCTTTAATGATTTAGCTTAGCTGAAAAAAAATATTTGTATTTAATTTCCTAATTTTTTATGATTTTTACATTTTATTTTATCTGTACAAATAATCATGAATTCTAGAAATATATGTTATAACACAATGATTTCCAACTGTTTAAGTAACTAAAGTGACTATATGTCTGTTTTAATTAAACTATGCATTTCATTTCATGCTACTACATCTGGCCGACATGAACATATTTTTCAATTGGCCAATTATGAAATTTCTACCCAAAATCACACATAAGTTTCAGTGTGGTCCTCTACTCCTTACAAGTTGGGAACCACAGTACTAGAATGATAAAATAGTTATTTCAAATCCTTGATCGTGTCATTATTCTATCGTCAATGATTTGTTATTTCAGGTTTTACCAGATCCATGTTATAGAATCTTTAGAAACACCACTATTGCGTCACTTCTTCAAATGGGTTTATTCACCCTTTGTCTATTCTGTATTTTATATATGGTATACACATCTAATAGTTTATATCCTTATACAGTACATTTGATATGCAATAAACTATACTTCAAGCACAAAATAATTTGATGTTGTGTCTTAAATTTAGTTTTGTTTTTTGTGTAAGACGTATGATATCTAAAGCTTTATATCTAATATACATCATATAATTATTCACTCTTATGGAGACAGCCAGAGGGTTAAGTGGTGTAAAGCGGTTTACCGGCGAATAAAACTATAATTTTGGAAAACGGTTAATTTTCAACTAGTTTTTATTCTCTCCAAACAGGCAGACAGATGTGTTCCTACTTTGTGTGAAAGGGTGAGCAGATGGTCTATAAGCGTAGATATTTACTTAATATTACTGTAATACATGGAAAATATTAATTTTTCCGTAACTCTTTATAAGGAGGGCATTTAAAATGATTGAAATAACTTTAATTTTCAGGTAACATTGGAGTTTAAGTTTCAAGTAAGAGTTTGGAATTCCTAGTACTAAAAATGAGAAGAACAAATATTTTTTTAATATCTTAGCATTCTATAATGATTGTAATTATTATCACAGCATACTAAATAGTTATTACTACATTTACTACTATAGTGGTCACTACAGTTGAACAAACTTATAAAAATAGAATAAATATACACGTTAGTCTATTATTGTTATATTTGTAAAAGGATAATTTGTTTATGACTCAATTTTAAGTAAGGCATTTAGAATGATTTAAATAATGTTAATTTTCAGTCGACTTTGAAGTTATTTTTTTGAGTAAGAGTTTGGAGTTAAGAGTACTAAGAATAAGAAGTAAAAAAGATTTTTTTTAAGAGATTCAAGGTACTGTTCAAAAATAAAAACATTAATTATGTAGAATAAATAAAATGTTTGATACTTTTAATTTTGCATATGATCATTTTGTTACTCATGGAAGTGGAAGAGATTTTAACGTAACAAAACGACGAAATAAAATTAAAAGAAGTAAAATATGCAAAATTTCAATAAGAATTATTAAATAGCTAAACCAGTCATGATAAAAACTATCCAAATTTATAGAATTTTAAGGCACATCTTAAGCACTTTTCCATGGATTAATTTATTTATAATTTTTTTTTATAAATATAGTAGGTTTTTAGAAAAAAAGTGTACAAAACGGCACCCAAACCCTAGAATCGCTAGACCTGATACAAGTCCTATTTGACTTACCTATAATTTTTCTACGATTTACTTTAATCATTATGCAATATTCGATTAAGATCCGGCTAGCAATTTAGCAATACATTTCAAACAGAGGGGCAGTATATACATATACAGAGAATTTTATATCTCTATATTAAATTCTCTAAATATTAATAATAATCATATGGATGGTAAATTTTGATAGAAATTGAGTCTAAATATTAATAAAAAATCCTTTCGATACCTATAGAATTGGTATCTCCAGGCCGAACGATGGAAAAATGGGTAAGGTTCCTACACTTTGGTACCGAAGATCTTGGGTTCGATTCCCTTGGAGGCATAGATGATCATAGCCATTTGGATATTCATTAGTTTTAGCAGTAAGTACCGGTCTTTTTACCCATAGTTTAGCTAAACAGTAGATTGCAGTGCTCCAAACAAAAGCTTTACTTTCTCGATTGTTAAGGATGCAGTCAATTTTCTAATTGTAGATAATCAGACAAAGACTGATAACCAGGGTATTTAGTATTTTATTAAAACGTCATAATACTCAAGTGCTAATGCATTTTTAAGCATCCATACATGTCTTAAGTAGTTACGTTTCATAAATATTTAAAAGAATTTAGAACGTTAAATTGAATGTATGCTATCAGGATTCTACCGCAAAATTAAATCAACCAATAACCTTCGTTTCTAAACGTAGCAACAAGTACTTTCTTAATTTACAATCAAGGGAAATGTTAAGTTCAATGACGGTTTTAATTCTCACGTTCAAGTTGCATCATATGTCGTAATAAACTTTCAGCATTGAAAACAGTTTCTTCCTCCATCTTTGTTTATTGCTAAGGTAAACATCTTTTGCTGACCGTCAATAGGAAGGTTTTTTTCTAACCTAGATCATATTACGTCATTACAGGCCGAGATTTCTGATAGCTGGATGCGAAATATTTGCTTCGTGAATCATACGGCTCAGGTGATTCGCTACTGGGCATTATATATTGTCCCCACCCTGATTCTAATTATCTTGTTTATTGGATTTTTCTATTTCGTATGATTAGTTCTACCTCAATAAATCAGTGAACATTTTTCTGATTATTCTCCTAATTTCAACTATTATTTTAATTTACTTTTTTGCCTCTTACAATTTAATACCGATATTAGAATTGGTCTAAAATCAATTCATGTTCCCAGAAAACTTTTGTAGTTTTGCCACGATAAGGTGATTTACAACAGGCCATTATATATATATATATATATATATATATATATATATATATATATATATATATGTATATATATATATATATATATATATATATATATATATATATATATATATCTGTAATGTGACGGACTTCTCGATATGTGGTTCTAGTCATGGCCCATAAAAATTACACCGATTTAGCTAAACACCTTTATTAATATAATGTTGGTGGACGGGTTCCCACTTCATCATAGGGACAGAACAAACTAAAGGAGTCAACTAGTATGAAGTTTTATGCAAAAAGTTCCTTAACACCTAGTCAACATCTGTGGGAAAATCTCTAGAAAAATCTACTTTCGACAGAGTGCATCTCCTTTTTGTTTGGAAATTTCCTAAAATGTCCGCTATTGCAATGTACATTTATAATTGGTCACACCCCCTTCCCTGAGGGCTTAAACTGTAGCACTAGTGGGCAATTTAGGTTAGGGGTTAAAAAGGTGAATGCAAAAGGACAAGGGAATTTTTAGCCCTTGGCTTCAGATTTGAAAACTAAGAATTTTCCTTACATCTATCTATCTATCTATCTATCTATCTATATATATATATATATATATATATATATATATATATATATATATATATAAGATATCCAAATTATTTCACTTTAATATTTCCTTAAAAACCTTCTCTCTCCCATTCTAATTCTTTAAAATCTATTTTCACAGCCTCAAAATGTCTTAATGAAAGGAGTGTCCTCGACTTAAAATTCTTCCAATATATTTTCCAAGCTTTCTGTCCAATAGATGAAAATTTTCTGTCCATTCAACACGTTTTCCAGTTGTCGCCATCAAACGGCTCAGATTTTCTCCTGATCTTAACAGCTAAATTCGCTAACTAAGGTTCTTGTCTCTTAGTAAAATTTTATCTATCTTTGCTCTTGGGTGCACCTATGTTCGAGAAAAGTCTTTTTCGTATTTTTCTCTTGTCTGTTGTCGACTAGTAAAGATGTCCTTTTCTAGTAGCTCCTAAATAAAATCTCAGGTAGACTTGGACTTGTGTGCCGTTCACTTCAATGTGGTTAGACTGCATCTTACTGTATTACTGCTGACTGATTAGGCTTCTCCTTGTACAGCAGCCCAAGCAAGTGAAAATAAAAGGGGCTATAATTTCAAATGTGTCCAGCAGTTGTATAATTTCTGAATTACACACACACACACACACACACACACACACATATATATATATATATATATATATATATATATATATACACAGACACACACGCACGCACACACACACACACACACACATATATATATATATATATGTATATATATATATATATATATATATATATATATATATATATATATATATATATATATATATATATATATATATATATATATATATATATATATATATATATATATATATATATATATATATATTAATATGTTAGGTTTAAAAAGTGGGTAGGAAATTAGTGAGTTATACACTATTTTAAAATTGAAATCTTTTATAATAATAAAATAAATGAAAAAGACCCACATTTGCGTAACCTTTTGGAGTAATGCGGTCAGGAGCAGAGATATTTCACAGGAAGTTGACGACTAATCAAGCGAGAAGAATCGGTTAGCTCGTGGACATGGAACTGTCAACACATTCCACGATTAGCTTCGCCACGAATAAATGAAAATGGCGCAAGCGATGCCTGAAACGGAAATCCAAATTAAATAAAGAAGTGTTTCTACTAAGAAGGACTAATTATTGCATTCGTCGTAACACTGGATCATGTCATATATATATATATTCATTATGGTTCTAATTATCTTGTTTATTAGATTTTCCTAGTTCGTTTGAATAGTTCTGCAGCAGTAAATTAGTGAGCAGTTTTCTGATGATTCCCTTTAATATGTAATTTATAATTTAATAGCAATACTAAAATTTATTAGTCTAAAATTCATCCATGTTTGCAGAAATGTTTTCGTAGATTTCCCATGGTTATGAAAGCATATACAATGCTAAATGAGAGATTATTTAGAGTTTACAAATAAAATTTAAAATAACTAACAGTGCTCGAGTACCATATTTTAAAAACGGTGTTTTAATATTTGTTTCTATAGTATCTGCCCATGTAAAAACTTTTGAGAAATACTACAAAATTTTTTTTTACAGATATGTAAAAAATCAAGAAATTTTTCATACTTACGGTAAGACCCATTATATATATATATATATATATATATATATATATATATATATATATATATATATATATATATATATATATATATATATATATGTGTGTGTGTGTGTGTGGTGTGTGTAAAAGTCATTTTATTTCTACTTGAAAAATATATTATTGTTTAAACTTTTTAATTTTATCCTACTTATAGAACTCAATTTTTCTGATATTCATCCCGAAAGTGGTTAATCCCATAATGCAAACCCATCATACAAATTTAAATTCATTCTATCATATACCTATTGAGAAACAGAAACAACAAACTGAAAATCTATGTTTTGAGAAAAACGCATTTAGAGATTATAAAATCATTTGGAAAAGGGTTTTTTGAACTTTTAAAAGTTACTGTAACCCTGATTCATAAAATAGTCTATTTATATATTTATCATGTTTTCTTTTAGTTATTCGGGCAGATTTTTGCATTTTTTTGGTAAATTTAGATAGTTATCAATTATAGAGAATTCCTTGATTTTAAATTATTTGTTTTAAATACTTTGCAGAGTTAAAACCTGGGTGAATACCATCTGCAGAGAAGGTTTTATTTTTAATTGTAATTCATGAATTATAGTAGGAAACATAGTTAGTGACCATTAGATTTCATATAACGTGATTTACAGATTCATTGAGATTTACCTTTGAACATGTTTTATTAACAAATTTTATAATCTAGGCCTACATAGTGGATTTATAGCTTTTATTATTTATATTAGAATATGTGTACGTTTATTATGGTGTTTAAGATTATAAGGTTTACGTACGGATTATAAGTTAATACATTTTAGTATTTAGAAATCAGAATTTGCACTAGATTGCAAGTTCAAAGAAATTGAAACTATGAGGGTGAATTTCATTACTTGACAATAAGTGAAATTAATGTACCTTCCGTTATATATTTTGTATACAACTCCCAGAAATAATTCTTAAATTTTGCAAAATGAAAAATACCCAAGAAATAATTAGAGCATGAGCCATTGAAAAAGTAAAGACAGATATTAACAGTTAAGAGTTAGATACAACTAAAATAATCGCAGTTACCATGTACTACTTTCATAATAAAAAAGATGTTACAAAATTTTTCTTCTCTTTACAGATATATAAAAAAGCAAGCAATTTTTCATTCTTACCGCTAATAGTTTGAGACAAATTATCTTAATAAAAAAAAACATTTTGCTTTTCCATACACAATGAAAATATATCTAAGATCTATATTATTATTTAGGAAAAATTTGAAAAAAAAAATCAAGCAATTTTTTATGGTTAGTTTAAATTTTTTTTTTTTTTTTTTACATATTTAAGAAAAATGAATCTCTTTTTCATACTTACCTATAATGGTTTGAGACAATCTATATAAATAAAAAAATAATTTTATGGTGTTACATATACAAATCAAATACTCAAGAATGTAACAAAAGTAGATGTAAGATCTACACTGAAATTTATAGGATGATAGAAGTAACAGTTCAGCTATTTTCATAAAATATTCCAATTGTTATATTTTAAAAACAGTCGTTAATTTCAAAATATTGTTGTTTCAAAATAAACTTTTAATTTATTACACTCACGATATAATGTAATTTACCTAAGTCTTATATTGTTATTACAAGAACGTTTTTTCCTATACTTTTTAGTTTTATAAACATATCAATAAAAGAAACTTCTAATTATTCACCAAAAACCATCATTAAAACTCAGATCGATTTCTTAAAGCCTATTTTGAACTGCTACTTTTACCCTTGCGAGCATTATTATACGATACCATGAACGGACAAAATAGTTAACAGTGAACCCATATCATTTTGATACTTTAGGCAAATAGTGAAAAACAAATTTCTAGGGTCCATATGAGTTTTGTGTTGAAATATCAGTCCTGGTATGGACTTTTGTAGGCGTTTGTAATAATTAATTATATAATGTAAACTATCTGTTATATGTCTCATATTGTCATAATAAGAAAGTTTTTTGGTTTTATAAATATATCAATAAAAAAATTATAATTATTCATCAAAACCATGATTAAAATCCACATCGACTTCTTAAAGCCTATTCTGAACTGCTACTTTTACCATTGCAAGCATTGTTATACGATACCATTGTGACGACTTCAGTGTTCTTAAGTGAGAAATAGCGTGAAGAAGGATCACAGTCACAATAGAATTGGAAAATCACTTTTATTTTTTCTGGAGTAAATACGGGGTATGTACAGTATGTATAAAGGAATTCTAATTCTCCCAAAACAAGTCAAAATGTAAAGGATTTTTATTTGCCCTGAATTTCCACGACGATCACAGTCGGAAAAATAAAAGATTAAATAATCTCACAAATGGGGAGGCTCTTCCAGGGTGCAATGCAAACCAATCTATACCTCGTTCGGTATCCGAGAACCTGCCGTTCCTTATATGAGTGGACTATACGAGTCTTCCGAATGCAATCACTAAAAAGCTGGCTCCGGTCAAAAATCGAAGAAGCCTCTACGAGGTCAAAACATGTCGAAAAGCCTCGAGTTGAAAATTTCTAGGTTTTTTATACCTGGTGGTTAGCTACGGTCTCGCCAACCGTTTTTTGGTTAGTAACGATTCCAGTTACCTGAGAACTCCAGCTAAGGTTACAGTTAGGTTTTTTAACTGAATTCTCATTCGTTGACTGTCCCGATTGCGGCTTCTCCAGGCAATCCTCCGGGGGTCATTATCGCAAACGATCTGGGGCGTGACGTCTATTCAACTGAACTGTCAACATCCCAGACACTCTGTCGCCGGGATATTGTAGCCAGTCGGAACAGGAGGCTTCAAATCAGCTAATTTTGGTCGTTAATTCTGGAGAAAGGGAGGGGGTCTTCACACCATGAGCAGACGAAATTGTTAACAGTGCCATCCATATCATTTTGGACACTTTAGGTAGTGTAAAACAAATTTCTGGGATCCATATGAGTTTGTGTGTTGAAATACCAGTCCTGGTATGGATTTTTGAAGGCGTTTGTAAGACGTCTAAAAAAGTAGGTGGTGCACTTTTTACTTTTGTTCCAAAATAAGTTAATTGTCAACATATTTTCAATATATTTATTTATAGTACTCCCAGCTAATCAATTAGTTAACAATTGTGTGCGGGTACATTTCGCAGCGGAATTGTACCGGGAGCGGGCGTTTTGAACGTAAATTTTGTTATTACTTAAATCTCAATAGATCGAAAATTATTTAAATTTTTAACCAACTTTTTGTATTTTATACTGAAATATATAAACAAATATATAAATAGAAATATATAAATAATAACCATAAGATCTTTGTGAACAAAAAATATTTTTAGTGGATAAATTTATATTAGTATCATAAATATGAAAAATCAAATAGAAATAGTAGTATATAGTTTTAATTCTTTCGAATTATGTTACGTATAAACATTTTACATTATAAAAAATTTAAAGAGCAGTCATAAAACTAATAATGTAAAAACTAGTTTTTATTCGTCTAAATTTTTCCAGAATCTATGTAGTAGACATAACATTCGGCTTCGTTTTCCTGTATATACCATTATTTTTTGTACCCACAAACAAACCATGTTGTTACATTAACCCGTACTAGTACGTGATCCGCGCTCAAGTATCAATCATCAGGAAACGTACTAGTACGTGTCCCACATATAGTGTGTTAAAAAGTTGGGTGGTCAAGATATCAAACACAAATATCTTCATGTTCATATTTGGGGCTTTAAAGGAAAACCTCTAAATTGCTTTGTAAAAAGTAACATGCATATTGTGTTATTTTCTTATTTAGTACAACGGTTTATTGTGTTGTTCTTCGTCTGCATGTCCTATGACAAGGTTATATGCATCATAGGAAAACAGTAAATCGTAAGAAATACAATCAAAACGGACGGAATAAAAATAAATTAGCAATAAAGCAGCTACAACTAGTGATTTTGACTGCCTTAGCAATTTCAGAGTGAAATCAAAAGCAAAAGTTACCCTTCGTTACAGTAAGAAATGGACGCTTGCTCAAAAGCTTCGTAGAAACTCTCCGTAGAGGAATATAGTATTACTCACTCACTTGCATTGTTATGTATCCTTGATATGTTCCTGTTAAAAAACGTAAGCAGCACAATATTTTTTTATGGCTTCACTTTGCGGTTTCACACTCGGGCCTGCCGCTTCCTTGAACTGTTGTTTCCTGATTCGCATCCTGCAAGATTCACTTGAGACTGAAATTTGATTCATTACACAAAGCGACTCCGTTACAAGCCATTTGTTTATTTACATCCTAATTTTAGATAAAATTGTTTTTTAAAAGTGTGGTCACCGTTTTGAAATATGGTTAATTTGAGGACATTTAAGCCCGTACTCAATGAACAATAAAAATAATAATTGAAAATTGAAGCGTCTACGTGAAAAATATATGGCATTATTCCTTGAACTGTTGTTTTCTGATTCGCATCCTGCAAGATTTACTTCAGACTGAAATTTGATTCATTACACAGAGCGATTCCGTTACACGCCGTTTGTTTGTTTAAATCCTAATTTTAGATAAAAAAAATTTTTAAAAGTGTGGTAACCGTTTAGAAATATGGTTAATTTGAAGGCATTTAAATCCGTACTCAAAGAACAATAAACACAGTAATTGAAAATTGAAGCGTCTCCGTGAAAAATATATGGCTTTATTTTGCGTTTAAATTTTTTTCCTATTAAGTATCTTTGTTCTAAAAAAAATCTCATCTGGACACTATTCTGGTAATACCGGTAAATAATTGGTATTTTCGTTGTTATATGAACAATGAATACAGTAATTGAAGAATAATGAATACAGTAATTGAAAATTGAAGCGTCTCCGTGAAAAATATATGGCATTATTTCGTGTTTAGGTTTTTTTCTTATCAAGTAGCTTTGTTCTAAAAAAATCTCATCTGGATACCAATGCTAGTAATACTGGTAAATAAAATATGTGACAGTAATTCTCAAATAAAAATTGGTATTTTGTTGTTATATGAACAACGAATACAGTAACTGAAGAATAATAATATACAGTAATTGAAAATTGAAGCGTCTACGTGTGAAAAATATATGGCATTATTTCGTGTTTAGGTTTTTTTTCCTATCAAGTAGCTTTGTTCTAAAAAAATGTTATCTAGACACTAGTGCTAATAATACCGGTAAATATCAAAATACTAGCATATAGCCTGTCATATGATGGGATCAGTAAAATTTTTAATTTTCCACAATTGTAAAGTACCCTTTGAGGCAGGTAAAAAAAAGTTTGTCTTTTGGCTGAGAATTATGTGGTACATACTCAATAATTTGTTTATCTTCATACTCTTCTAGTTTCACGATACTGTGAATGCAGTTTAGAATCACGTTGAATTCATTTAGTGAAACCATGTGGTTATGTATAAAAAACAAATTTCTTAATTTTCAAAGATATACAACTTAAACACTAGATATTTATTAGTGAGTTAAATAGACTCCTAGACTTTAATGAAAATAATTTGTTGTTAATACCGGTGATAAAATTTTCATTGCAAAAAATAATTGATGATTAAATTTAAAATTATCACATATGTACCTAATCTTTTATTTAAGTCAGATATAATAGAAAATTATTTACTTAATACTTAAGTTCAGTGAGAAAACGTATGAAAATAATAAAGACGATATTTAAATAATTTAAAATAAGAAATGATTATATGATATGCTTAAAGGAATGACGCCATAATGATAGAAATAAATGTTATTTATACCTATTTATGCGATAAATTTATAAATTTAATCTCCGGCTCTTAATCGGGGAAAATAGAGTTGGGTTTGAAGTGCTACGGTCTACTTTTATGCAACACGAGGGCTAATGAGACCGGGACCTATAGCTTAAAGTCGATTCCGAACGGCTATGAACATCCGTGCTACAGTAGGATTCGAACCCACGAACTCCGGTACCGAAATCCGGCACCCTAACCAATCGACCATCGTTCGGCCTCGGGGAAAATGGGGCTTGAAATAATGGCATTAAATGCTCAAAACGGGTAGAAGGGGTGGATTTTAAACATTCTAAAGACGACAGTATTTTTCACTCTGACATGAAGCATATTTCTACCAATTTATTTTAGAGGTCGATAAAATTTACTCTCTCTGAATTTTGCTAAACTTAACTCATCAAGAATCCAATATTATTGCAGTCAAAAATGGAGGTGCAAAAATAGAAGTTACAAAATTGCGATACAATATTTCAATTTTCTACAGCTATTAATTTTTAGTAATATTGGGCAGCGTTAATTACGTTAATTTCAAATATTTCGTAATATAAAAGTTAGAATAAAACTAAAAAAAGGAGATGTACGACTAGACGTTATAACAATCTTGCAAAATTTCAGTATTCTTCATAAAATTCTACAAAAATTCTTTCTATGATGGAACATACAAACGTATATACGAACATATCTCTCATAACGCACACATACACACACAAAAAAAATTAAAATACTTGTCAAATATTGCAATTTTTCTTTAGGTCTAAAATGGCCTCCACTTATATACAACGCAAAGGTCCATGAATGTGGAAAAATCCTTTCAACAATGTTAACATCATAATTATGTGATTATTAAGTAATCTAAAATTTACATATTTATTTTTATTTTCATTTAGATACATTAATTTTTAATTTTCATTCAAATATAAACAGTTGTTTGTTTTTAATATCCTTTTAATATTATTAACTTCAAAATTATGCACTTATTAAATAATCTAAAATTTACATATTTAATTATTTTCTCATTTGAATACAAACATTTTTTTATTTACATTATTTTTTATGTTCATTTAAATATAAACAGTAGTTTGCTTTTAATATCCTTTTAATATTATTAACTTAAATTATGTACTTATTAAGTAATCTAAAATTTACATATTTATTTTTATTTTCTTTTAGATACATTATTGTTTTTTTATTTTCATATAAATATAAACAGTAGTTTGCATTTAATATACTTTTAACATTATTAACTTCAAAATCATATACTTATTAAGTAATCTAAAATTTAAATATTGATTATATTTTCATTTAGATACAAACATTTTTTTATTTATATTATTATTTTTATTTTCATTTAAATATAAACAGTAGTTTGTTTTTAATATCCTTTTAATATTATTAAGTTCAAAATTATGTCCTTATTAAGTAACCTAAATTTACATATTTATTTTTAATTTCATTTAGATACATTATTTTTTTACCTGCATTATTTTTTATTTTCATTTAAGTACAAGCAGCAGTTTTCATTCAGTATTATTTTAACACTATTATCTTCAAAATTTTGTGCTTATTAAGTAATCTAAAATTTACATTATTTTTATTTTCATTTAAAAACAAACAGTAGTTTGTATTTAATATATTATAGTTTAAAATATATTTGGGTACGATTTTTATGTATTCCTTTACAATATTTTATTTCTGCTTCATTTCCGTATTAAAAGTTTTGTATTTAGGACTGATGCAACATTTAACTATAAGCTTCCTTTTTCATTTTGTTTTGCACTTTATAGAAAGAAAATATTTTATTTAAATTACATAAACGTTGCCGGGCATTACTCAAAATTAATTAGCTGTAAAATGTTGAAATTTTGTAAGTAGAATCATTTTCAGCCATTTCTCGGATGCCACTAGGACATTATATTTTTAAATCATGATTTGTCCGTTGTAGAGTGCTAGCGTCTTTTTTCCGAAGTTATAATATATTATAACTGCAATATATTTAGTTGAATTTATGATATATGATAACGTATTATGATATGTTTTGTTTATCTTAATTTGATATTCTTTATAAATATTTTTATATAATATTTCATTTATGACAGGTAATGTTTTTCGGTATAAGTTATATGTTGAATCATGGGTTTCATTCATAACATAAAAGAGGTCGTTTTTGAGAAATTTTTATAAAACTTATAAAGTTGAGAAATTTATGAAATTATTCTTTAAATGAAAAGTATCCTCCCATGTAAAGGAAAACCTTGTTCTGATTTATTCAAATTTTCATGTAGTTTTACCAAATAATTCTCAGTTTTTATTACTAAATTCTGTAATTGTAATACCATGTTGTAATGTATTTCAATCCCAAATTCCGTAATAAATGCACCTTTATTTAACAAGTACATCTAATATTTAGTGAATAAGAAATTGTAATGTAATATGAAGTATTCAGTATACTATACTACTAAGTAATACTAGCACTGGTATTAGACAGTATCCAGTAGAAAATTTCCCTCGGAATCCATGATTTAGGGGAAGGTTATCTCATAAAAAAGCATTTTGCTGTATAGAAATTTTGTTGTATAACTTTGTTGTTTGCGCAAAAGCTCCGTCGGGAAAACCCCACCTAGCCTCTCCTGGCAAGTTTGTCCGAGTTCGCCTTTTTCCTCAAGTATACGTGACTAGTCCATAAAAGCTTCAATGAAAGGCGTTAATTTTACTTTCTTTTCTTAAAGTGAGATTTGAAAGTCTTACACTACTTTGTGGAAATTCACAAAAAATCGTATAAAAAATTTATTTGTATATTGTTAAAATACAAAATCCAATATCTTGACATTAAAACTTCGCATCCCCACCTACTGATCTCCTAAATAACCAATTATTCTCGAGAACAATGAGATAAGTTTCCTGATGGGGCAAGGTCGTACTGTGGTTTTGGACAATATCACACCAACCGTAAAAGGATTTCTTTCTTTTTTACTGAGTCCTAATTCTTAAGGACTACGAAAAAAAACCTTATTCTGTAACCTGTGACATTTCCTAAACATCCTGCTTGTAACAATTGAATAAATAACCGTTAAACGTGTTATTTACCCACTATTCAGTGCTAAATGCATTATCTATTGAATGATAAATGTTTCAAAATTAAATAGTAATATATTTGCTGCTGGTTTGCTCTTTTTCTGGGTATTATTTTTTCCTATTTTACAATGAGCCAGCACTATAACTTTAACCGTCCGTCTAAGGTTTGGTTTGGTTTGAAGCGCTTGTTTGCAACACAAGGGCTAATGAGATCGAGACCTAATGTTTAAAGATGACTCTGAACGGCTACGAACATCCATGCCTTAGTGTAATTTGAACCCACTAACTGAGGTACCGAAAATCATCGCCCCCAGCCATTTTTCGGTCCCATATGTCTCAGAAGTGTTTTGTTGTTTAAACAATAAACTGTCAAAAGTTAAAGTATTAGTGCGCAATAAATTATTTTTGAAAGTGAAAGCGATTCTATTATTTGCCCTTCCTTGTTTTAGAATGAATTTTAAACAAGATGTTTTGCAGATGTAAAAACAGTAACAACGTAAAAAAGAACGGAATGCTGTTTTAATTTGGTTGAAATTAAAACTATGGAAAGTACAATATTGTTTCGAACTAAAAAAGATAGAAAAATTAATCACAGGTGAATGCTTCGGATTGTTATCCTTTATGTATAACATTATATGTAAAAAAGTAGGGGTAGATATTTTGATGATTAATAGTTTTTGGGAGTGTGGGCGGGGAGATGCCATCATTGACATGAGAAAAGAAAATATTTTGCTTTAACTATTCTTTATTATTACAATATATATATTACAATAACACTTAGTAAATAGTAAAAATACGCTATATCAAACTATAACAATAGTACAGATTATTCAAAAAAAATAATAAAGATACCACTGGTAAAAAGTTTCTTTTTTTCAGAATTATTGGAATCCAAAATCATAAAACAAGTAATAAAAATTATTTTATGGTTTCTGATCAACAATAATTTAATAAATGGTTACAAAGATGCAACCACAACAAAATGAAAAATTGTACAAGTTTTACTATTTGCAATGTTTATTGCGTATATCAATATAGAATAAACTTTGCAATCAGAAAAATGTTTTAATTAAAATATGTATAATTGTAAAAGAGTTATCCTTATTTTCACGGTAATTTTCAAGGTAAGGCTGACTATATATATATATATATATATATATATATACAAATGCATTATATACATATATGTATATATATATATACATACATATATACAAATACATATATATATATATATATGTATATATATATATATATATATATATATATATATATATATATATATATATACATATATATATATATACATATATATATATATATATATATACATATATATATATATATATATACATATATATATACATATATATATATATATACATATATATATACATATATATATACATATATATATATATATATATATATATATATATATATATATATATATATATATATACATATATATATACATACATATATATACATATATATATATATATATATATATATATACATATATACACACATATATATACATATATGCAAATACATATATATATATATATATATATATTTGTTTGCGTGTGTGTTAATATGTGTCCTATCGTCTCACTTCTATTATGTCGTATGATAAATTTTTCAAGGCCATTTTTCTATGAAATGAGTAAGAAATTAGCATTCTATTTCAAGTTCAAAAAAGGATTTTTAAGGCAGTAAGGAAAAGCAGATTTCACTTGCGAGGAAGTGTCTTTTAAAGTAATTAAAGTCAACATTTTGCAGTGACCACGAAATATTTCTTTAACTGTACAGTAAATTTACTGTGATAATACTTCAATTTCACCATACATTTTCCTTTAATTAAATACATAGTTAATTATAAAGGCACCGGGGTAGTGCTTAGCGCTCCCACGACACAGGTCCGAGGTTCGGTTCCCAGACAGGTCAAGGTTGGCTTTCCTCCCTTAAGTGGGTAGAGAAACTGAGGACCAAGCATGCTTGGGAACTAAACACTGGGGATTCAGCTTGAGGCTGACCACCTAACCGGAACCTATGCTTCGAACCCCAGTTCCCTTGGACTCGGAAACGGAGATTTTCAACCGTCCTCCTAGGCGCTGTCGACCCGGTGAGTTTTGTTTTAGTTTTTAGATTAATACGCAAATCTAGACTTTTTTTTAAGACTGTGAAGAAAGCAAACAATTTTTTTAATAAAAAAGCAAACAAGTATCAAAATTGAGAGAGCAAAGACAGAAAAATATGACTAAAATTAAACTACTTTTAAATATCTACTTTTAAATATCTGAAAATATATTGAAAATATGACTTTACATGAAATAAAACTGTCATGCAGTTGTTAAAGAACAAAATATAGAACTCGTTATTTCCGCCATATTTATTATTTTTATGTATTTTTATGTGTATGGTGTATGCAAAAAAAATGTATTGAAGCTAGAGAAATTTTCCTATAGCACAAAATTGAAGCAATAAAGCTCTACGAAAGTCTTTTTGTCATTTTATTACATTAAAAAGGTTTGAATAATATTTTCCTCCATAAAGATCAACAGATCAACAGAAGAATTGAATACTGAATTCATTAAGAGAAATCTAGGAATTGTTTTAATTCCTGAAGTTTATAATAAATATACTAAGTTTTCTCTGACCTGATAGATGAGATTAAGTCGTTGTGTAAGTATTTTTTTTATCAAAAAACATGATTTTTGAAACTAAAATAACAATATCTCCAACTAGGGCTATTGAAACAATGTCAGTGCAAAGGTTGTGGAGCTTTAATTTCTGAATGAAATGAGTACCCACACTTAATACATGTGTTGAAAATTAAATCTATTAGGCCAGTGTTTGGGGAGTAAAAAAACCGAACATGGAACTAATAAAGGAAATATGGACACTGTCTTAATTCCATCAGGTTAGTTTAATAATTAACATACTAAGTTTTCTTTCTTCTGATAGATGAGCTTTAGTCTTTGTGTACAGAATTGCAGCAAAGAGAAACATAGGTTTAAAAACATAACAATATCTTGAAAACAACTAGGTCTATCATAATAAAAATGTCAATGCAAAAGTTGTAGAATTTCAAATTCTGGATAAAATGAGTACTAACTCTTTATATATCTGTTAAAAATTGAGCGTATTTACCGATTTATAGTATATAAAATAAATAAATAAAAAAATATCCCATAAAAAATAATATCTCAAAAATTAATAACGCTGTCCATAAAAATTCCAGAGCAAAAGTTGTAGAGCTGCAAATTCGGAAGAAATAGAGTACTTGAAGATACTAAATATACTTTCTCCTAATAGGTCAGCTATAGAAACTGTACACAGATTTATAGTTGAAAAACTTGTTTTAAAAAACTAAAATAACAATATCTCAAAAACAACTAATCCTATCAAAAGTGGGAAATGCAAGGGTTGTAGAGCTTAAACTTAGACTCAATCATATTAGCACCCACAACCTATACAACTACACCCTTGTAATGGCGTGATATAGCGGTGTATCGTCAAAGAACTTTGCTTTGAAAGGTGGACTTGTGTGGATACAAAATAATTGTTTTCTACGGCACCATGAAGTCTACACGGCCGTGCACTATAGTAAAGGAACAATATGCCAGACTACACTTCACCTTCTCTGACAGCTAAAAAAGATGATCGCGGAACGACAAAGGATTTGCCGCTTCTCAGATGTTGCCGCTAAAGCGACCCTAGCTTTACGGCCGATGATGGTTTAACCCGGACCAATGCAGTTGGTCGAAAAGAGGTCATCGTTAGGTGACCCAATGTGAGGCCCGTCTCTTGGAGGGCCCTTCCGAAGAAAGAGACGAGGAAGATTGTTTTTTGGAAAGAAGTTAGTTAGCTAGCAACCAGCTAATTCAGAGGTCGCCTTAACCTGTCTCTCTACCAGAGAGTTTTTTTGCTATAATCCCACCTTGGGATCTTTTCTTGAAGGAGTAGCCCACATCGGCTAACTCGGAGGTCGCCTCGACCAGTCTCTCCATCGGAGAGTTTTCATTAGCGAAATCCCGTCTTGAGATAAATCTCTTGTGAGATTGAAGTGATACCCTGTGCTTGGATTTTAGAATTCTAATATAATCCTCTTCAGGATTGTTGCTGTTCTTCAGAGCTAACTGTGCTAGATCTCCTACGTGTGTTTCAGTGAATTAGCGAGAAAGCTACGAATTGTGTCTTCCGTCTACGCATCCATATTTCGGCAGAGACTGAATTTAGTTTAGGTACCCGTCTCTACTCAGGCCTACGTGTACTAATCACTTCCTGTGATAAGATTGTTTTTTTTTTTATAGTTGTGAAATGATGTATATAGCAGAAGTGTAAATAAATATATTAATCCAGGTACATCGGATTCTTCCTTGTGTCTCCTGAAACAGGGACCGGATACGTTACACCCTATACAGCACACAGGTACTAATATCTAATGTATAGGGTCTGGTGGGGTAAAATGGGTATTTCTTACAATTTACTTAAAAGGCACATCATAAATTTTAACAATTTTATTTTAGTTTTGTAATATATTTTTAGACATTTGTTGGCAACATTTATTTTGCTTGAAAAGTTTTATATTATACTGTAAACATAGATTGCCTTGTTTGCAAGCCAGGAATATATTCTTTTTTACTCAGGTCTTAAAAATTTTCAATACAGTAATATTTTATTTCTTTTATCCTCAATATTTTTTAATAATCAACTGCAAGGGTTTCTGAACAACAGTTTTTCAAAAAAAGCAAGAAAATATTCTAAATATTTTAAATATTTTATGTTTAATGATTATTTTTGTATGATGGGGGAAAATGGGTATTGGTTGGGCTTAACAATTTATCATAAATTTCTAAATTTTTAGATGTAATAATTTAAACCATCCCTTCAATTTTAGTGTAAATAATATTACATACTATTTTTTAAATTTATTAGCTGTGGTATAGAGTAAATTAATACAATAATAGTAAAATTTTGCCTTTGAGCCTAAAAATACATGAGTTTACATGTCTGTTTTGTACATCTGCGATTGGAAATTTTCTTCCACCTTTCATTGTGTACAAAAGTCCAAATTTATATGAACCAAAGGTGAACTAAGTCACTTGGGCCAAGGGTTGACCACTTGGTGCTTTATATGGCTGCACAGTGTCAGGGTAGACGCATGATGCAATGTTTGAGTCTTGGATGGGACAATTTAACAAACAAGTAAATTACTTGGAAAAACCCATTCTTTTGATATTTAATGATCATTTGACATATAAGACAGTAAAACAAGCGATACATAGAAAATCACTATTCATTGCCTCCCATGAAACTCAAGCCATGCCCTGCAAATTTTGGATGTCGAAGTACTTTCCCCTATGAAGTGTGAATGGAGAAAAATCTCGAAGATGTGGCATACTGAGAACTGTCTTCAAAAAGTGTCCAAAGCGACATTCCCTAATCTGCTCAAACAACTATTTGATATTGTGAAGAAAAAAGGGTGTTAAACACAAAATGGTGTTAACTGAAAAAGATGGAGAATTAACAGTAAACTATGTTGCACAGACTTCAACAACAGCTGCTGTGTAAGCTCTTTCTACGTAAACTTTCAGTTCAACAACTGCAAATTTTGCTCCATAAAAGGATTTAAGAGAAGGTCATTCCTTACAACAATTTCACCACTGCAGATGCAAGGAAAAAAAAGCAATAGAAAAGGCCAGGTGAAAAAGAAAGCGGGTACAATCTAAGGCTAGAGAATTGATGATTGCTTCTGATGTAGCAGAACATTTCTCAACTTATTAACCATGGGCATTACATTTATCCAATATAAATTGTAATTACATTACATATAAATGTGTTTGAAGCTAAAAAATAAAGTTTTAATAAAATTTCGCATAAATAATAGCATTTTTCATTTTACCCCACATCTGGCTTAAAATGAGTATTAAAAAGGAGTAAAATATTATAAATTTGCAATTTAAGAAAATGTATAAAAGTATTTTAACAATAAAGATAATGAACCCATTGCATTAATACATGCAAAAAATTTCTTGTTTATAGTTTTTTATAAGTTAAAAAGCGTACTGAGTGAGAAATTACGATTTTCTACCCATTTTACCCCACCAGACCCTATTAAGCTCACAGCTTTATTTCAAAGATTTATTATTAACTTTTGGTACATTCTGGCTTACGCAGTAACATGAGTTCAAAGACATACACTGAAAATAAAAAATGAAGTTTTAAAAGTTCACGAAAGCCTTAACCTCATATCGGAAGGAAATAAAACTGTGGATTGCAGAGTAGGGTCTAACAGTGTACGTGACAAGTAACATGTACGCACGGGGTAATCACGTAAGCCTCAGAAGAACTATTGGCCCAATCGGGGAAGTATGCATTACCTTGGGGGTAATCGAGTAAAAAAAACCGGATCTTAAATTCTGATAACAATCAAGGCAAAAAATTGTCTTACTGTAATTTTTAGTTTCAAAATTAATTTGTTTTATTTTTTACCAATCTGATTCAATATTAAATATGTTACTAATAATATATTTATATGAAAAGTGTTTACGATTTTAAGGCAAAATAATAATAATTTCAAGAGATATTAATTATTTTCAGCGGATCAATGCTAAAACTCTTCCATGTTTATAACTTTTACTTATAATGTGGTTATTTTAATTATTAATATCATACCGTCGATGTTAAAAATTTCTTTTAGGGTTATTTTTGACTAACAGAGGAACTTCAAAATTAATTTCGTGCTGGATTATAACAACACAAATTGAAACTAGTGTCTAAGGTCCGGTTTTTGAAGGGCCTAGATAAATTGCTATTTTAAAAAATTCGAAAATAAGAAAGTTTCCTTTTCTATTGGACAAATGTATAGAATAAACAATAATATATTAATTTATACATGCATAAAAGGTTTAGATATCATAAATGCAAGTTTAAGCTCAAGATTTCACAAAAATAGTTGGAATAAAATAGTTGGCTAGCTTTTCTTAAATTCTCCCAAAATGAATAGAATTAACTTTGCTATATCTTGGAGAAGAATTAACATTGCTAGATATTGGAGAA
>CM063509.1:122390436-122445436 GCA_032207245.1 Pardosa pseudoannulata | reverse complement strand
AAGTATATGCTCTTAAATTTTCAGATGATTAACATTTTCTGGAATCAAGGATGACTATTCCTTTTTATTATAAAATTATATATTTCAAAATAAATAAATAAATAACATATTTTATGTCAAAGAAAATTATTAAACTTTTAAAGAATAACAACTTTTGAGCTCAAGGATATCTACCTCAAGGCGCTATCAACAAAATAAATAAATAAACCATTTTATGTAAAAGAAAATTATCACATTACTGATTTTAAAAATATATTAGGTTTTAGTAGTTTCTTTATTTCAATTATCATCTAATTACACGTACTCTTCACTTTACGACCAAGACCTGTTCATACTATAACGACTATATCGTTATAGAAGGGTGTCTGGAACACAAAATTCTTCTTTTAAAATTACAATCGCTTTTTATTAGTTTTTTTTACTCAAACATATTATTTCACAAACAATACTCTACACGTGAAAAATTGTTCAAATTTTAAAAATTTGAATCTTAAATAATGTTTAATTTGAAAATTTAAATGCATTTTAGTTTTGATATAACTTCTAAACTAATAAAACTTTCTAAATAATTATTTTTTAATTTTAATTATTTTTATGTGGATAAAATATAATAAATTAATTTGCTTTCGGGATCTGTAAAAATATAACTCACAATTTTTAAATAATTTTTAAGGTAAAAAATTTGAGCTTTTTGATGTGATATTTTTTGTCTTGTGTGCAATATTTTGAACACTATTGATTTTAACTGAAAATTCACATGACATCTAAAAAAATGTGTTAGAAAATATCTGTACACACACAGTATTTTATATGACACACACACAGTAACTGTTGTTAACACACTATTTGTTAACACACAGTATTTTATATGACATACAGTATTTTATGCACGAAACCTGGGGGTAACAAGAATTACAAGGCAAAAAAATCATTTGATGTGATATTTTTTGTCTTGTGTGCAATATTTTGAACATTAATGCATTTAAATGAAAATTCTGGAGACAAATAATGTGTTAGAGATTATCTGTGCAAAATTGCATTCATGCAATTAAAAGAGAAATTTTAATTTATCGATTTGCACTTCAAAACGTATGAAAAAAATCTTTCTGAGATCATTAGTCTTAAGATGAAAGTACTCCTCCCTTAAGAAATACCAAACGTTCGTTATATTTCATAATATATTGAACACCTATTAAGATTTAATGATATTAATATAGAATGGCTGTAAAATTAATTAACTATACAATCAAGTTTACATTTATTATAAACCTGGTTAATACACAGTATTTTACACAATACACAAACATGTAATACACAAACCTGGAGGTAACAAATGAAAAGAAACTCGTCTGGTTTGCTCTGTAACATTTCTTTAATCTCTATTTTTGATGGCAAATATATCGTATAAACTTGAGGCTCTTTGCTTTAATCCAATTCTGAGCTTCCAGTTTATCAAACTTCCTTTCTACGAAACTAAATTTTAATATCTAAGTTCTATTCAGGAATCTACGATTTCGACCTAGCCATCTTTCGATCTACAGTTTCGCCCTAGGGTAATTTTGTTCGAATTCATAAAGTGCTTTTCCATTTGGATAAAAAAATTGTATTTAAATATTTGACAAATCATAAATCTTCAAAATTTGAAAGCTTTAAACATATTTTTTAATAATATTTTTATTAAAAAACTAGTGCAAGTAAAATGTGTAACATTCCATTGCATATTGCTTAATAATTTACTGGTGTTAATCTCTTTATATTTAGCGTTATACTGATTTTCATGGTTAGCGTTATTAAAGAAGAATTACGTGGACCAATGATTTGTTCAAAGAAGTATGTAGAATGTCGACGAAACGTATATTTTTCGCAAGTTCTCTTTAGGTTTTATAGAAAATTATCAATAATTTCTTTCAACAATTTTATATCTATCAACAATGTTAATGCTATATCTAATATGCCATCCATCTATTATGTGAATCATTCATTCTACGATATTCATTAGCAGTTTCATAGATATCAATAAACAATTCGTCTCTTTAAATAATAAATTTTATATTAAAAGGATAGTATATTTTTCTTTGAGGTGTCAAACGGATAGAGTAGGCTCTGGTTCTATTGCTGATACAAAAGCAGAATTAAACAAACTAATACCACATGAAATTCTTCTTACAATTAGATGTAGCAGTTTCAGACAGAAGCCTTTATGCAAACACTTTTACTTTTGGGTTACCGTAAATAAATTTCCCAAGTTTACAAAAGAAATGAACAAACACAAAACACTTGTGTGGGGTAGTAGAACAGATTTTGCTTGCGTCGTGAATTTCAGTTACATTAAGCTGAAATGTCTTTCTCGTTTTCGTAATCGTTCATGTGTTGTGCTCAACAGTCATTGTCAAAGAATCCCGGACTCCAGTTCTCGCGATTCCCTCAATGTCAAGGTCAATTAGAAGTCACGAGTAGTCATGTTTATTGGTGGGTAGACAATCCAGCTTCGTTTCCTGTAGTAGATGCCCGGAGAATTTCCCAATTTCATTTACAATTTTTTTGTCGCATTTCGATTTCTTCCTCGTTTCTGGGTCACTAGGTAACGAGTGGAGTATCAAGTGCGAAGACTGGCTGACGTGACGTAAGAAGCACGCGAAAGAAGAGCGTGCAAACGTTACAAAATGCTGTGTTTACTAAGTGGAAGAAAAAGCGGCATTGTTTTTATAGAGTTGAAAAGTTGGGTGACAGCTGAAAAATGATATGTTTTTCAGAGGAAGCGTTACCCAAATTTAAAGAGACTTTCCAGAGGTTTAATATAGTGTTTTAACGGATCAAAAATATTTTTTAAACATCCGTTACAAGTAATTTTAGAATAAATATAAAACGTACTTCGGATTAAAAGGAATAGTATCTTTTAAGCTGAAAATCTTCATTATAACTGCCTAAATTTTAGTTAATACAACATTAATTCCTTTTTTATAATTAAGTTTTACCTAGATAAATAATGATAAGTCGTATTTTCTAAAATTTATTTAATTTTACCAGGAGCGAGAAAAAGGAGCTTTCTCCTGTGGCGTGATCTGACACAATGCCGCCCCTAAAAATATATTCGTTTTTTTCATTGGCAAGAGTGATAATAAATAACTCGGAACTTCATTTTATATTTTATATGTATACCTCAATTTAAATATGTTAAAATAAGCTGAAAATCGAAATACATAAACTGAAATTTAATCACAATATCAACCCTCTAGACCTAGGCTTGGATGTATGAACGAATAATGATGGCCACCTATATGGGGCTCCTATAGTAAAATAGCCAACAAATTCTGTGGTATTACAAAGGCCAATGCTAATAAAAGCAAGTTCCCTATCATTCGGAAAAAAAGAAAAAAGTTAAACACGCAGAATGTTAATGAAATTGTTACTATTTTTGATTGTATGCACATAAACTAACTGAAAAATTAATACTAAAATGCCTACCCAAAATCGTACTAAACCTTCAACATGTTTATGTCACACCTTTAAAAAATAGCAAACAGTATGAAACAAACACACCTTACATCTGACAAAGTATTAATTTCTATTTATTCAGGTTGGGTTTAGTTTGGAGCTCTACGGTCTACTTTTTGCAACACGAGGGCTAATGAGACCGGGACCTACTGCTTAAAGCAGATTCCGAACGGCTACGAACATCCATGCAACTGTGGGATTTGAACCAACGAACTCCAGTTAAGAACGCCAGCACCCTAACCATTCGGCCCTCTTTGAGGTGATTTAAGCTTCTCTTTCGGTTTCACCTAGTATTACTATGAATTTACTATACTCTTTTCACGCTGTCAACAAATGACCAAAAAAAAGGTCAAAATACGTTACAACGTTTAGGAATACAGGTCATCCTTTTAATTCAAATCATGCACAATAGATATATTTGTACGCACAATGTGATATGTTTTAAACATTTTTTAATTCAAAGTGTTCGTGTAGAGTTAAAAAATACTTTTTAATTTTTTCACATTAAAAATACGAAGATTCTTTTTTTTTGTGTGTGGGTGGGCGACAAAGTAACTGCAATTAAATTTATCGACAGTTGCATGAAGTGTAAAGTGAAAATGCAAAGTCAGGTAAGTAATCACCAAACGACCGCATGTTACCAGAGAAATATGAACGTCAAAACTTCTAAAAAAGTTCAGGCAGAAAGTGTGAGAACATTCTGTGTATGGACTCAGATCTTTAATCTTGTCACATCTCTGGTTTTGTCCGTTGAAAAAAGTATCTACAAATCGCGGAGACCAGTCGAATTTCAACATGAAGGCTGCAACCCGAGAATGATTAACCTTTTTCGACGGATTTATTTGCAGAATTCATTCAAACACTTGCCCCTTTTTCAACAAATGTTAAATAATGGAGGCAATTGCTTCGAGTAGTAGATTTCACATGGAACTTTACCATACAAATCAACTTATTGCAAAAATTTTGATGCCGTTTTGTTTTCTTAAGCATTTGGTGACAGGTTGTCGATATTTCAAGTAATCGGAGGAAATTTCAAAAGTACATGCTTGGTCAAAAGGTGCATAAAGCTCTTCTTTTCCCCACGATTCACAGTTTAAATGTCAAATGGGTTTAATTAGAATTATCCTTTTCAATTACCGTTTATTTACAGTCCCATTTTCATAGAGTTACTTTTCATCCCACTCTAAAATGTTCTTTCATCATTATCCCTCTGTTTATCGTTATGGAAATTCGAGATTTCAAACAAGTTGTTTTAAAGGAGAAAAGCACTCAAGAGGACCCAGTACCATTCGAGACTTAAAATCTTCTTTATAACGACATTTATTCTATTCATCATAACATAATAGGTGTGTCACTTTTTAGAATGAAATTTTATGTTATTTGATAAATCTTTACCATTTAAAAAATAGCTAATTTTGTAATTTCAAGTAGTATATTTTTAAAAATAAAATAAATAATGTAAACCAAATGAAAAAAAATCAAATCTGATTTACCCGATTTAAACAGCTTTTGAATTATGTATATTAGAAAATAAAATTTTATGTCAAATTGTATATATCCTTAAATGCAAAGACAACGCAAGTAAAGCACAAATAGAAAAGTAATTTCTCTCTCTTCTTTTCATTTTTTACTCTATATATGAGATATTTATGGTGCCTTTAAATTTATGCCATATTCCAGTACAAAAGTTTTACTTTCTCGATTGCTTTTATATGTTCTTTAATAACATTTTCCCTTCGAAAAGTTATTATTTATGTTTTCCATTTCAAACTGTATACATTTTGAAATATCATAGAAATTTTACACCAAATGAAAAAAAAAATTGAAATTAGCTTACGTGCAATATAACTTTTGGAATATGTACATTAGAAAATTAATTAATATATCAAATTAAAGTTGAAATTATTTTAATTATGTAAACATGAAACTTTAAAGATCTATGCTACTGTAAAATTTAAAAAATAATTAAAAAATGTTTATAAAATAGATACGAAAAATATCCTTTATTATAGTATACAAAGTATATTAATCGTATAATTACAACTGAGGTTTAGAAAATAATAATGAAAGCTTCTAGTTGAATAAAAATTAGTTTCTAATTTACAATTTGCAAAAGTTATTTTATGGAAAAGTGAACTTTTTAACATGGTGTATATTGAGTTTCTTCTTTTAATAAAATTATTGCTTCATACAACAAAACTGAGTACTTTTTATAAGATTAAACCTTAAAAAATGATTTAGGAAATATTTCATTCTAAGCAGAAAGAAACCTTTTATTTTATATTGAGTCAAAAATAGATTATCATAGTGGAGACATTTTAGCTCAAAAGATAGTTGTAACAATAAGTTACATACGGTTCAGTTTTTTTTACCTCTTCCCGTGAGTATCGTCAAAGACATACCAGAACAGGACCGGTTTGAACTAGAAAGGAACTGCGGACTTCTCCCAACCAATGGAAGGGTCCGTTGGTTTGGGGAATTCTGATCCCCCGCCGTTCTGGAGTGTACTCTGTTTTTTCTCCGCGAGGCAGTCTCATTTTTTTAGTTGACAAGGTTGTTACCAGAGGAGACATGAGGAGCACGCTGCTGGCCGCGGCTTGCGGGATAGACATTTTTTTTGCAGCGACACATTACAGAGGAAAATCATCGCCATATTGTTTTTTAGGGACGACGTGGACTCGAGAGTAGTCTTCAATATCTACAAATGATAAGTTGATCCCAGTTGTATTCTTTAGGCACTTATTTAATTCTATAAAATCATTTAATCAAGACATATTTGTGAATGTGTTTATTAGTGAGTTTAGATTTCTTCTTTCTCAAACAGTAGGCCAACGTAATATTATTTTTACAATAGTATGGCCCTGTAAAACAAGAATCATGTTTTTACCTACATGAATATTAACTGTTTCATTCCCACGCAGAGAGATCGCAATGTTCAGTTTTTATGTCGAGAAAACCCAGCATAACCCGAGTGTTGTGGACCACTGAGGGTGGTCGATCGACTGTTGAAGTCACGTGTGCTCCAATTTACTGACGCAAGCATATCACAGAGCTCCTCTTTTTATGTAAATAATATATTTTACAATAGGTACATTACTATAATAATAGTGTAGTATTTAAGCATAAATATTTAGAATATAAAATAGAAGAAATACTATAGCGCCCCTCGGGATTTATCGACATAAAATAAAAGAAACGCTATAGCGCTGCTTGGGTCTTTTAATACCCACGCAGATAAAGAGCGCTTGCTAGTATTCGGTATCTTTCGACAGTGTTTTTTCAAAACCCTCTGAGATTCAAACAGTAAAAAAAAAACTCCCACCACGGAAAATGTTAGAAATTTAGTTACTTTGTTTTTATAAAAAGTAATTTAAATAATTTTTTTATTGCCCATCTCATAACCACTGACGATATTAGCGTATTATGCATGCATTTTATTTTGAGCCTTGACATATTGCAGACGTCTCAAGATCGTTTCTTTCCCTATCTATAAGTACTCGGGGGGAGGGGGAGTACGCCTACATTAGTTGTACGGCGTGTGTACGGCAGTTAGCCGATGTTTAATTTCTTTCTCTTTCTTTGAAGTTTAATAAATCTGTTTTTAAGTGATGCTAACGTTTTTCTTAATACTGTTCAGGATCCATAGCGTGAAATGCTTCTTTAACTATTGTTCTATTATAGCTTTAAATAAGCTAACAAAAAAGTTATTCATCGCAACTAACTAATTGACTTTCCCCCTTTCCCTCGTTATCTTTTACAACACGATATTACACTGGCTCTGACTATTAATGAGCAAAGCATTATTTTCTCTACACTCATCACTCACATCCAAACAAGATCGGGGATTTTACTCGGGTTTCCTTCATTTAAATAAATAACAATTAGAAGGGAAAAAACCACCCATTATCGACAACTGCTTATTTTCTCGCAAACCACCGAAAATTACACAAATCTGCAAAATGAAAAACCCCATTGTTGATTTAGACTGCGCACACACAAATGCCAAGAAAAAGAGCAGCTATCGTGCTCGGTTTTCGTGCATCAAAGAGAGCGACCGTGGGCGTTGGAGAGAGACCGCAAAGCAACCCCTCACGATTGGAAGCCGCCCACCCCCGCATGTCCCTGACAGCTCCTCGTCTCGCTATGCAACAGGTTGTAATGCGGGTGAAAAAACCCAGACCCTCTGCTGCCAAAGGAGAAGGTGCTCAAGATTTAAGTGAGGAGAATAAAACGGAGAGAAATAAAATAATCGAGGAATTCGTCTAGAACATCGATCAGCAACTTGGAGAACACTAAATACGGCTATTAAATTTAACTTTTCAACATTTTATGACCTTCTTATTTGTAAAACCATTCTTTTTTAACTGCACAACTTAATTTTAAATTGTGATCCTTTTAACAAATTATTACTCTGAAAAAATTTTAAGCTTATTGAATACGGATAAAATACTGAACATTTAATTTCATTTCGTCTAGGACATCGATTAACATCTTGCAGCAATCCACGGAAGAGGATGATTAAATCAATCTTTATTTAATGTCTATGTTATTTGTAAAATAATCGTACTTATATTTATTGATTTTTTTAACTACTGAACTAAATTTAAAATTACGACCTTTCTTTCTGAATAAATAAATTAAAATAATTAGAATAAAATAAAGTAGGAGAAAATATCAAGGTATTTTGTTCTCGTCTGCATTTTTGTCTGCATTTCATTTGTCTTCGTCGATCAGTACCTTGCAGCAAGCCATGGAAAATGATCATTAAATTAAACTTAAAATTATCTATTCCCTTCTTATTTATAAATTTTATTTCTCAATATACAATTAAAAATAAAGTTGTGGTCCTTCTTTTAAAAATATTAATCACAAAATTTCAAGCTTATCGAATAAAAATGAAATAAGAAAGAAAATATATTCAAAGTATATTATTTTGTCAAGAACACCGACTATCAATTTGAAACACGTCATGGAAAATGACAATTAAACTAAACTTTATGATCTATAATCTCTTCTTATTTGTAAATTTGTTTAACTGTGCAATTAAAATTAAAATTTGCGTCTTTCGAAATTATTAAATTTGAAAATTCAAGCTTATTAAGTGAGAATAAAATGAGAAAGTTTGGTTTGGTTTAGAAACCTACGGTTCATCGTTTTGCTCAAGAGAGCTAATGAGACCGGGACCTACTGTTTAAAGCCGATTCCGAATGGATACCAACAGTCATGGCTGCAGCGGGATTCAAACCCGTAAACTCTGGTACGAAGAGCTGCACTACTAGCATTCGCTATTGTTCTGCAAAATGGGAACGAGGCGATATTCAAGATAATTTATTTCGTCTAGAACACTGAAGTCTAGTAACTTCATTCAATTTCATTCAACTTCATTCAATTTAGTCTAGTAACTTGAAACACGCTTTAGAAGACAACAATTAAACTAAACTTCGTGAGTTATAAGCTCTTCTTATCTATAAAACCGTACTTTTTCTTCATTATAAATCGTGCAACTAACAATCTTCACTTGGAAAAAAAAATCACCTGTCTAATTTCTTTGGGTAAGTTATTTCTTATACCTCTAGCCGAAACCATGCGGAAATGATGACTAATCGCCGAGACAACAATCGAACCCAGTACCATAAATAATCAAATATCCTAACCAAATTTTGAAAGACGACCGAAGCCAGACCACCAAGCTGAATCTACTGAAACAACCCTCGACAAGAGCCAACCGCACTCTATTAATTCAAATATATACAGAGTATTCAGAGTATAATATATGCAAAAAAACATAGACAACATAGTTAATTAAAAGTCATAATACAATAAAAAGACTAACTATCCTGGGACAGTTTTACAAAATATTCAAAAATTAAAATTAAACCTCAGCAAGACCTTGCCGAGTTAGATAAATTGAAAACAGCAACTTTCTGAAAATTAACAGGAAAAAATTCTTTCAGTATACTTTTTACTAGATCACAGTCTTAAATTAAGTGCTTTAAAGTTCCATCTTCTTTGTCACACCAGCATCTGGAAGTCCTTCCAAAGAACCTGTTTTGATAAACAGGTATCGCCCCATGTCCTGTATAAATTTGATTGATATAGAAGTTTTCTTCGAGTCGATTTTCGCTCACCTTAGGAAAATATTCATAAGTCTTTCTTCCAGTCTTTGGGTAAAGCATAACAAGTAGATATTAAATTATACATCAAGTATGATTAACTGTTTTTTTATTATAGTTTTGATTACACAAATTTAAAATATGTTTTATACACTTTAAAATATGATCTCTATTTAAATAAGTTCCCATATAACGAACTTTTTTGGAGATTTATCTACTTCTTTAAATAGAGGTCCAACTGTAATTTATAAAAATATTTTTTCTTGTAAACTATTTAGTATTACATCTTCAGGTGAAGCGACATTAAGGCGACAGTGGACCTTTAGAGCAAACTTTTTTTCTTTTAAATGAATTTCCTTGAAGATTGACCATGTTATTAGTTATATTGATATATAAATATTTTAAAAACTTGAAGGCAAAATATTAATTAGTTTTGGAGTTATTAATTATTAATTGTTTCATAATTAGCTTAATTGAAAATGCTCCAGGTGCATCAATTTTGCATAAAATATTGTAAAAAAAATTTAAGTATACCTTCTAGACTTTACAAAAAAAATGTAGTTGTTTCCATAAACATTTATAGAATATATAAAGAGAAAAAAATAATTATGATAATGATACCCATATTTTGCAGAATAAACAGCTATAGCGGTTACTTAAAATGCATAACTAACATATTATATGCTTCAAAACATACCCGTTTCAACTAGACTTTATTTTATAAACTCTAACGTAAATAATACTGGGATTTCAGAGACAGTGATTTATTTTTAATGCGCCTGGAGTACTTTAAACATTTGTAATACATGAAAATTTTACTTTTGAGTTGTTTGAAGTTATTATTGCTATACCCATAAGTAATGATAAGCTTATTATACCCATAAGTAATGATAAAATGTTGGAAATGAAAGCATTCTTTTTGCTCCGTATTCCTAATGATATATTCTTTCACTATTCACTAAAATCGAAAATTCCAATTTTTTGGCCTATTTTAGCCAATTTGAAAGTCTACCATCGCCTTAAATATAACAAAAAATAAACCCTAACTATTGCTCTTAATTTTAAGACGTCTCAAAACTATTAAACCTTTAAAGTTTTGAGTATTAAAATTAAACTGTAAACAACTGTGGTTATTTTCATTCCGTTGATTTTGCCATATCTCATATGAAACAACAGTTATATAAAATTATTTGTATCATGCGTCACGTTCATACTAAATTGAAACTTTAAAATGCTTTTTCTCAAATTTCGCATCTTTAAGTTTGTGTATTACAAACTATTCGTGATAGCTTACTTCAAGCTTGTATTCTCTACCGTAAAATATATCAAATCAAAGTATAGAAATTAGATTTCAAGTTCTACTTTTGAAGTAGTAATACAGACTAAAAAAAAACCTGTCCCAGAAATTATTTGCCAAAAAATATGTTTAGTTTGTACGGCCATCTTTCAAGTTATTCCTAACATCATCATGCAAGCGTACATTCTCTGACAGGTAATATATAATATCAAAGTATGAAATTTTCTTTTACTATTCTGAGGTTTAAAACTCTAATTCGACTTGCAACAACAATTATATAGACAAAAAAATAATCTTGCCTACTGATGGCCGATTCGTTAGAGTGCTGGCTGAGTTCATGGGTTCGAATACCACTGTGGCATGGATGCTCGTAGCCGTTCGGAAGCGGCTTTAAACTGTAGGTCTCGGTCTCATTAACCTTCGTATTTCAAAAGAGTGAACCGTAGTTATCCAAACCAAACCAAAAAGATATTTTCAGAAGATTTACATGCAAAAAATCATTTTTCTACGATGCTATTCCTAATAGCTTCGTGCAAGCTTGCATTTTTTTGACAGGAAATATATATAAAATTAAAATAAGAAAACCTATTTAGGGTTCTATTTTAAAAATCTAATACGACTCTTAACAACAAATATTGATATAAGAATAAAAAAAAATCGTTGTTCAATAATTAAATTCTCCCAAAACCCTTATTGTGATTTTACATTTTTTAAATGTCAACAGTATTCTCGTGTTTTCTTTGTGTAAAAATAATCAACAAAATTAATTAACTTTTAATTTTTATTCTTATTTTGCTTCTGAAATGTTCGTAAAATATAAAATAACCCACAAGTTAAGAGAAGTTGGACAACTTTTATGTATGCCTTATTTGTTAATCTACACAAGTTAATATAATAAAATACCAGTTAATATTAAAACGAAAACAAAACTCTTATTTAAATATATTATGAATATTAAAAACACTGTTGAAGTAATTTTTGTGGTGTTGCATCTCTAATCTGACACTTAAAATTTTTATTACAAATTTTAGCACATTTGCAGCATTACTTAATACTTTTCTCAAAATATTTCTGTTAACTAATTTCACTGTGAAACCGTAACGTTTAACAAATGGTTCACACAATAGTTTACTCCTTCTTTTTTACATCACTTCTGTCTCTTTCCTTTTCTAAGAACCATTTTGTCTGTGGTGTGCAACGGTAGGGAGCGTCTGGAATTCGTGCATTTACGTGGGAGGGAACGAAATATCTGCACCCTTTAGATTCCGCTTACTGCCATAAGAATCATGAAGTGTCCATTCCACGGGAATGAATCACGAATCCGAGAGAGACGGTAACAATTGGTGCTTGCAAATGTCCCTGTGTTCCACCGCTCAATTGACATTGCTTCGAAGGAAACGTCCTGATGTCATATCCAGTTTTGAGCACTAATTTTTCTATGGGTTGATCCGGCAGCCTGGCAATTTATTAACGAACTGTCATACCAATATTTCCATTGCTTACCACAGTTTGGTTAGAATTTTTAAAGAATGAGTAAATTTGAAAGAAAATTATAGGTTTGGGAAATTACTGAAAATATAACGTAGGTGGTTTATATCAGCAAAGAATTTTCAAAATACAATAGAACCTCAATTATTCGATATGATTGGAACTTCTACTACCACTTATATCGGAAATCTTGATTAGTAGAAACTGTGTATTTTATTTATTTATTTATTTTTAATTTTACATGCAATAAGTTAAGCCTTTAACAATTTCCTTTTTTCTAGAATTCGATAAAAAAATATCACTTTTTTATTGCATTTTATTTTTAATTTCGAAGCCCAGTTTTGTTGGGGTAGCGCTTCGCTCTCCCATGACAGAGGTCCGAGGTTCGATCCCTGGGTTGGGCAAGGTTGACTCAGGATTTCATCCCTTCAGTGGGTAGATTAACTAAGGACCAATCGTGCTTCGGAAATAAACACTGGGGGTTCCACGTAAGTTTGATCACCTAACCGGAACATATGCTAAGCACCCCAGGACCTTGGGTCATTTAACGGAGATTGGCACCGTAAGCCTTGGCTCCCTAGGGGATGTTGCGCCGGTGAGTTTAGTTTGGTTTATTATTTACGCAGTTTTAAATAAGAAAATACTATTAAAATTAATATTTCTAATATTTTAAAGAGTGTAAGCTATATTTTTAATATAATGAAAATAATAGCAATTTTATAGTAAGTTGTCTCTTTTATTTTACATGACTGCCTAACAGGGAAGTTACATATACAATTGTAAATAAAGAAACAGGCATAATTACTTTAACTCTGAATAGAAACTATGACTAATTTCATATTAAAATAGAATATAAAATGAATAGTTTAGACGACTAATTTCATATTAAAATAGAATATAAAATAAATAGTTTATACAACTAATTTGATATTAAAATAGAAACTATACGGGTGAAACAGTACAAACAAGAAACAAAATTGCCCCTAAGGCCTACATGCAAAATCAGTTGAGACCGGAACATTACGCCCTTACGGAATAGGAGCAAAACTGGGAATAGGTTAAATAATGAAAAGTGCATTTTCGAAAAAAAAAAACACAAATCCAAAAAAATATTTTATTATTTCAGTTTAATTTAATTTAATTGGGTGCCTAATGGACCCACACAGTCGCTGGAAACAAATAATTGTTTAGTGTTCACTTCTGAGAGTGCAATATTTCTTGGACTTTAAAGGCTTTTGGTTCATCATAAAACAGCTAATTATGTAAGATAACTTAGCAAAAATTAAAAAATGAGATTTTGAGAGTCCATGATTTTGAATGTCTAATTTTAAACTGATTTTATAGTATTCACTACATAGCACTACCACGCCTCAGATATTTGTTTGTCTTTTTTTATTTTATTGTTTATGAGAGAAGCATATTGGAATCAAACATCACTTACTCTCTAGGCCTATACAGCACGAGTAAACCCGTTCACTTTCCTCTCACATGTTATGTTGGGTTATTCATCCTGATTGAACCAGAAGAGGCTAGTTATATACGTCCTCAAAACTTTAAGATGAGACTTTGAGAGTCCACGATTTTGAATGTCTACCCTTAAACTGCTTTTATATTATTCGAAACTACCAAGCCGCAGATTTTTGTTTGCCTTTTTATTTTATTATATGAGAAACCGTATTGACAGCCAATATTGTTTACTTCTTATACCGGGACAGCACGAGTAATCCCATTCACTTTTCTCGAGCATGTTATGTCGAGTTAATAATCCAGATTGAGCATGAAGCGGCTAGTTATGTAAGATAAGTCAGCAAAAATTTTAAAAAATGGCAATTTGTGAGCTCATGATTTTGGAATGTCTACTCTTAAACTGCTTTTATAGTATATGCCACTACCAAACCACATATATTTGTTTTTCTTTTATTTTATTATGGGAGAAATCCTATTGGTAACACATTACTTATTTCTTATACCGGGACAGCATGAGAAATCCCGTTCACTTTTCTCTAGCATGTTATTTTGGGTTAATAATCCAGATTGAGCATGAAGCGGCTAGTTATGAAAGAACTCAGCAAAAGTTTAAAAATTGAGAATTTGAGAGTCCATGATATGGAATGTCTACCATTAAACTGCTTTTATAGCATTCGCCATTACCAAGCCGAAAATATTTTTGTCTTTTTATTTTATTAAGGCAGTAACATATTAGCAGAAAATATTACTCAATAAACAAGGATAATCATGTTTCCTTTTCTCGCGCATGTTACACCGGGCTAATAAACCAGATTGAGTAATGAAGCGACTAGTTATGTAAGATAAGTCAGCAAAAATTTAAAAAATGGGAATCTGAGAGGCCATGATTTGGAATGTCTACCATTAAATTGCTTTTATAGCATTCGCCACTACCAAGCCACAAATATTTGTTTGTCGTTTTATTTTATTGCGGGATCAACATATTAGCAGCAAATAGTACTCTCTCAGCCAGGACAACACGGATAATCCCGTTTACTGTTCTCACACGTGTTACACAGGGTTAATAATCCAGACTGAACACAAAGCGGCTAATTATGTAAGATAAGTCAGCAAAAATATTAAAATAGTAGTATCTGAGAGTCCATGATTTGGAATGTCTACCATTAAACTGCTTTTATAGTATTTGCCACTACCAAGCAGCAAATATTTGCTTGCTTTTTTATTTTATAATGGGAGTAAAATAATACCTGCAAATATTACTCCCTAAGCTAGGACAACACGGATAATCATGTTTACTTTTCTCGCTCGTGTTACACCGAGTTAATAATCTAGACTGAGCACAAAACGGCTAGTTATGTAAGATCAGTCAGCAAAAATTAAAAAGTGAGATTTTAAGAGGCTATGACTTGGAATGTCTACCTTTAAACTGTTCTGAAACTGCTGAGGAGAAACGAAAATAATTTCCCCTCTGTAACGTAACTTGGGATCTAGTAATGGAAACTCTGTATTTCATCGACTGTTTACAAAGCAAAATCTCACGAAAAAGCATGCATTGTCATTCATTCTAGATAATTACTGAATATAAATTATCTGGCAAGTCTTTAAAAAGGAGACGACAATGATATTACAACAGTTGTTGCAATGGAAATATAAAAGGAAAAATCTTAAAAGGTCAATTTAAATATACTTCTAATAATTTTTTCTTAGAAGTTATATGTATTCGGCTTCAAAATTTATCCTGAACATTTAGTATTCCAGCAATCTTTTCTTGAAAACTGATTTACACAGATGTGTTAAAATTATATATAAGGAAGTTAAACTGATTGGAAACCAATTATAACATTTGAGTAGTAAATTAAGGAAAGTATCTTTAGGTTTTTTACAATTTCAAGGTTATCAAGTTCTTTTTAAAAAACTAGAGTTTATACAATTTCTTAGTATAAGATAAGAAAATATGCCGTGGAAAAAAATGTAGCCATATTTATTTCATGTCATGTATTATATTACACCAGTTACTTTACTTTATTTTTACTATATAAAACTGAGTCTTGCTTGAGAAAAGCTTGTTGTAACATTCTAATTTTGTATTAATTAATGAATTCATTATAAAGTGTTCATTATAAAGTGTTAGTCTATTTTCAACTTCAGTTAGTGCCAGGGTTATAATTTTGACCTGTCCAAACTGATTTTGACCAGGACAGTGGAAAAAAGTGGTATTAACAGTCCAAAACTGGTCAAAAGTGGTCAAAAATCGTCAAAGTTTGGATTAATTCAGAATAAATTACAAAATCGTTTAAATTTAGAGAGAAAACTACAAAAATTTTTACTTGTAACTGTTTTTTGAATTCAACATAAATTACATATAAAACAGCTTCTATAAAAAAAATAAGTAAAACATTTGTTTCTTGGTGTTATGTTATATTTGTTTTTTGCTGGTGTAATTTATATTTTGAATATTTTAACAAATGTAACTTGCCTTTATCATATGCTATAAAACTATGTTCGATTAGCATTAAATATATCGAAAAGTGAATTTCAGTGGTCAAAACTGGTCAAAATTGTTATTGACCAGGACGGTTAAAACCACTGATTTAAACCCCCATGGTTAAAACCTATACAAACCTGGTTAGTGCACGATTAAAATGAGAAACCTTTTATAAACCTTATTTAATCCTATTGAACTTTGATGTTATGTGAATTATTTCTCTTAATTCAATATTTTGTTACGAATAGATAAATACTTATCTTTGTCTATGCATTTTCTTCTATGAATATATTTATACTCTACTCCTCCTGAAAAAATTCAGGTAGCGACAATGTCCCATTAAAATGGACGAATCTAATGAAAAATATATTTTTACATTTCTTATTTATTACTAAAAAAACATTGGTTCTTATCTTATGAAATATAAAATTACATCTTATTTTTTTATATACTGCCTTACTGAATACTAACTGTAATATTGACTAAAATGTAAGTTTATAGACAGTAAACAAAAGAATGATATGAAAAAAAGACGTTCTTACAGCAGACCTGGTTGCTATTGGTAATTCACAGTATGATTTGAAAACGGTACACTTGCTCAAAAGCTTAACACATTGTGTGCTGGTACATTTAGCAGCGGAATTGTATCGAGAGCGGTCGTTTTGCAAGTAAATTTAGTTATTTAGTTAAATCTCAATAGATCGAAAATTATTTAATTTTTAACCAACTTTTCGTATTTTGTATTGAAATATATAAACAAATATATAAATAGACAAATAAACACACACATACACACACACACACACACACATATATATATATATATATATATATATATATATATATATATATATAATATAATTTTGAAAAGATAAATAAAAAGTTAATTTTAAATCTAAATTGATTTTTTAATCGACTTTCCCATTCTGTGATTCCTCATCGACTGATGTAAAAACTAGTTTTTATTTGTCTAAATTTTACCAGAATCTATGTAGTAGGCAAGAACATTCGGCTTCATTTTCTTGTATATACCTTTATTTTTGTACCCATAAACAAAAAATGTTGTTACACTAACCCATACTAGTACGTGACATTCGCTCAAGTATCAGTCGTCAGAAAACGTATTAGTACGTGTCCCGCTTACAATGTGCTAATAAGTTAGTTGACTAGTAGCCCAGGACTTTTCTACACCTAACTCGATGTCGGCATGTGGTATAAGATATGAATCTTTTACATGATCGTTGACAAATTGACTATAAATGTAAGTGAATTTTTTTCAAAATTCGGTAAAAGGGGTTCTTATTGCAATCCCAATTTCTGTTGCAAGTCCACAGTGGGATTTACAGAAGACACCGGTTGCTCTGAAGCTTCATACATTTGTTGACTACTGGCCAAGACATTACTACATCTAACTCCTTGTCTGCATGTTGTACAAAGGCCCGAGTCATTTCTGCCAATTGCATATTGCATTCATATCTTGAATCTAAGTTAATATGTACTTCACAGAATAAAATAAATAGGAAGTTAACTTTGAATACAGCAGTACGTCATTTAGTGATCATCTAACATTTTAAACAACATAGGATGCCATTTAAGAAAAATGAAAAACTTCATGGAAGAAAAGATTTATTTGGTATTACATGTTAAATGAGTTCTGTAAAATGCAGTATTATAATAGATAAGACAATTTTTCATGATATCTGTCTCTGTACCTGACAAAATTGTAAATTTATGTGAGCTTTTCAAAATATCTTAAAATGTCGATCAAAATGAAAAATTTATAAAGAATATAAATTGTTTGAAAATTTTGTAGACTGTTTATAAGATTATCCTCTATCTATTCTCAAAAAGAAATTTAGTTCTAAGAAAACATGAAAATTACACAAGCTATTATTTGACTATGATTCTTTATCTAAAATGATACGCCAGGCATTAGAGGGTTTAAATGATCAGGTCCTGATTAACCCGTTTGCGACCAAAATCTCGTATACGCTACGCGGTGATTTCACTCTTATCTGTCCACGCGATGATCTCCAGTTGATATTGCGAGACCAGCGTTTAAGCCAAGTGAGTCCTCGTACTTTAGAAGCAGGGACCAAGTAGAAGGCTTAGCCTGCCCTCCCCGTAGGTATCGTTTAAAAACTCGGAGGACGATGTGACCACAAATATAGTTTACTTGCCCCTATCACCAATAACGTACACGACGGATCTCTAGTTACAAGATCGTTGGCTTTGCCGACTAAACTACCGCCGTTCCAGTTTTGAAGTAAATATAACATGCATTAAGTTATCCCACTATATTAGCTTTTGGTGAAAACTTAAAAATTTATTTTATTAATATATTTAAAAAATAATATTGTTAGCTCTCCAAAGAAAGAGTTTCATTTTGTATCTACGGTTTATGAACTAGAAGTTATAATATTTTTTGTTTCTGTTACAGTCACAGAAATTTGCTTTTAAATAAACAGAAATTATAGTTTAAATGGATTTTATTTCTAAATAAATGGTCAAATTTAATTCTATATTTAGAAAAGGGCTTTTGTTGATGATATTAATTCAATTCTAACTTATAAATTTAGCGATTCTTAAATGATCGTAATAAATATTTTATTAAATTGTTTTCACTTTTCATCTGTATATGTTTTCATATGTTTAAATAATGTATAAAGATTTATTAACACATAACTTTCTGCTATTTTTTCAAGATTTGGTATTCGGAACCTGTTGACTACTTTGAAATCTCACTGGGAAAGAACACATTTCTCAAAGTTTTTCTCTTAAACTTAGTAAATTCGTATTAGTAATTAAATCCAAAAGAAAAGGCAGCAAATTTCCAACAGAATATTATCAAATGAATGATATGTAAACTTTAAAAAGTAAACTCAAGAAAAATAACAATAAAAAATACCTATATATTCTCAAAATTTAAAAATTTGTAGAGGATTTACAAATGAGACAAACAAATAAATAAAAGTAAAACTTTAATTTCAGAAAAGTTTTTTTCTACATCTTTTTTACTCAAATATTTTAATCACTTCTTCAAAATGAGTTGAGAAGTAATAACGTTTCTAACCCCCCACAGCCCGAAAAAAAAGAAAGAAAAGAAAAATAAATAAATAAATAAATAAAAATCTAGAATGTTTCTAGATCATACTTAAGCTCTGTGCATGATTTATATATTGAGTTTAAATTAAAAAGAATTAGCCCATTGAGTTTAAATCAGAAAGATACATTAAACGCCTAAGATTTAAATCTTTTAAATGAGCTATTTCAAGAGTTTGCCCAGAACTGTCTTGTGGTACCTCACGTCAGTGAGGCCAGTTTGGTTTGGACTGGAGAGCTACGGTGTGCAGTCTTGCTAAAGGAGAGCTAATGAGACAGAGACCAACTGCTTAAAGGCACTGCTTAAACCAACTCCGGTTACGGACATCCATAGCAGAAGCGGTGTTCGAACAAGCAAACTCTGGTACCGAAGAGCAGGGATCTACCATTCGGCCCACCGTTTGGCCAATAAGGCTGGGAAAAATAAAAACAATTGTGAATAAAAAATACTTTAGCTATGTATAAAGACTATAAAGTGGTGAAATATAAAGTTGAATTTAAAAATTTAAGATAATATAGTTCATTTGAGCTAAACATTATTTGATTAAACCAGTGCGTGAAAAAATCGAAATTATAAATAAATTAAGTTTCTCTTGCCTTAAAACGGGATACGGGTAATTAAATTTATTACTCTTACCCCATAATGAATCTACAAAGAGTAATACGGGAAGATTCCACAACAATTTTTTTTCCTACGTCGGCCATGTAAGACCTCTGGCAGTCCAATAAAAACTAGCCTTTGAAACAAACATGTCAGTAGAAAAGTTCAAGTAAGAATGCGCTGGGCAGCTTTTCAAATGACTAAAATCCATAACAGTTTGAGAAGGAGACATAACACAAATAGGGTTATCCACTATGACAATCCTACACAGGTGCCTTTGGAAAAACTCATCCCGTAAAAATCTAAAATTAGCAGGGAAGATCGAGCAAGAAAGGTTCAAGGCGAGTGGAGAACCCAGCAAAGAACTCCAAGATTTACCCGCTAAGGCTTCAAAGTAACTATTTCGCAGGGACCTTTGTAATTATTGATTAATAACTCCCCAGATTTCTGTTAAGAGGGAGTAAAGAATGGCTGCTGCAGGTTACATCCGTTTTTTGCAAGGATGTTATGAATTTCATACCCTGGAATTCCGCAGTGACTAGGAATCCATTGAAGTACTACGTCCCAGCCAACAGAGATTTCCTGACTAAAAGCGTCTTAGTTTTTTCAAAATGAAAATAATCACTAATTATATGAAGTTACAGCCAAAATTGCAATATACAAAAATAGCAAGCTTCCTAAGAGGAGTACAAATATTTAGCAAATTGAGAATGGTTCGCCTTAAGGCATCGATTTCAGCGTCAAAGTTAGTGGTATTAGTGCCTACAGGATAATATTTTGTGAAGAATAACATAACATAGGTTCATTGCATAAGATAAAGCTGCAAAATAATTTCTATTATTCCTAGTTTTATTGGCTATCATTTTAAGCTACCATTTACCTTAATGTTATCTTCCTTAAAACATTTGTTTGCTCAGGACCTCTGAAGATCGCTCGACAGAATATAATAAATAAATCAAAGCCAAAACCATGGTCGAAGGGTATAAACGCTGCTCTTAGGTAGCTGTGTTCGAGGTCCGAATCCCTCTTATGGCATGCATGTTTGTAGTCGTTTTGGAATATGTTTTCAGCTGTAAGCTCCGGTCGCATCAACCCTCATGTAACAAGACAGTAGACCATAGTGTGCCAAAGAAAACGAAATAGTTTAAAGCTGATTTTAATACATTAAAAAGATATAATAAAATTTCAAAACCATTGTCAGTAATTAAAATATTTTTATTTTTGGTTAATAAAATTGGATTTTTTTTTTCAGAAAACAGACTAAGAACAACTAATTAGACTGGGAACTACCACTTAAAGTTGATTCTGAACGTCTACGAACATCCATACTAGAGACGGGATTCGAATCCGAGAACTCCGTAAGAGCTTCATCCAACCATTTCGTCATCGTACGTGTATTTTGAAGAGGAATCTAAAAAGGAATGTTGAAATCAAGATTTTAGTCTAATAATAACTGTGTCTGTCTCACCTAATTGTCGCCAACAATGTATTAATGTATTCTCCATCCAGATGCTATATATAAATATTTAATATATCAGAAAATAATCCAGAAAATTTCCTTTAATTTTCATTTTATGTTAACCCATTCAGGTGTCACGAAATTGAACATATATGTTTCAGACCACTATCTTAAACCCTCTTTCTCACATTTGGTAAGAAGCTCATACACACACGTTGCAAATATACGAGGGTTTTATAAAATATTATGATCATTTGTAGAAAAAATAAAACTCGAGGAAGCCTTTTGTTTTCTCCCACTATTTAGTGTAGAAAAAGACCCTCTAGCGGTCGCTCATTCACACATCAGTTTAGACGTACCAGTGTTATTGTCCGAATGCAAATTACATCGGGGCTATAAATTTTTGCTGTAGTTTAACTCACAGATTTCGAAACAGGCATGGCTGTTGGACACCATCTTGTCAAAGCCACTTTAACGAACACAGCCATCCTTGATGGTGTCAGGAGAAATATTGTGTCAATAGTAATAACAGCTTTTAACACATTGACGGACAGTAGGAGCAAGTGAAGTGCGAAAAGAAATACTATATGTTTTCTTAATTTTTAGAATATTAGAAGTATGGTTTGCATAATAGTTTGCTTAAATAAATTTAGTTTTGATTAATTCAGCACCTTTAAATAAGTTGCGGTTATAAACGTCATGGTGCCAGCGGACTCTAGACACTAAGTAATGGAACGATGGCGGCTATAACAGTTAAAATTTAAAAACCTAAATGATAGGTTTAATGACTCAAATAAGCAATTTTTTGTATGCAACAAAGTATTTTTGGGAGTTTTGCACGAAATGTTAGTTCATAATCAAACAAAAATAAATAAGTGACAAAAAACATTTATTATAATTTTATAATTATTACACATTATTTTAGGTATGGAAAACGAAATTCAACCTAAAAAGTTGTTTCCAAAACATGACACTAAGCTTCCACTTGTACTCCGGTAAATGCACATTTGTGCCGCTATAGCCGTAGTGTCTAAAAACTACCATTTCGTTTGGACGGCTACTGCCGTCATGCCACATAGTGAACTTCGCTTTGATGGCTGTCGACGCAAGTGTCCGTCAAGGTGTTAAAACAAATTACTTCCTAAATTGAGTATATAAAATGAAGAAAACGTTTCCGTTTATGTTAAAATTGAAAAACTAAATTGTTTTCTCTTAAAATAAGTAACACAAATAAAAATTGAAAATTAAATTTATAATGAAAAATAAGCGCATTTTAGATTTCTGTTTATTTTAACCCACAAGGACGTGCTTCTGAGGCTCTTTTCTCAACCAAATACCAAAGAAATTGTTTTGATAAGGAATAAAAAATTTGTATATCCAAAAATACTTTATAATAAGTTTAAAATATTTTTTGAGTAATTTGAAATGTAGATATTTTTTATTAGCATTCCGAAAGCACAAAGATAAGACATACACATAAGTTAAAAATTTAAATCATATCTTTATATCTCATCATTTTAATCAAATAACCATGTATTTGCACAGCATTTCTTCTCCTAACACAAACACTAAATAAAAATACAAAAGTGTATGGAACCAGAATAAATTAAAAGTATCTCTCTCTTGGAAAAAATATTTAAAGAAAATTGCTTAAAGGCATGTTATTACTGTCTAGATGTATTACCAGACAGTTACTGAAAATCTCGGAGGTTTATTTCTATTGAGTGATTTTGTGTAGAATGTTTTCATAATCCTCGAGCCTCAAAAACCCGGCGCGTCCTCGCGGGTTAAAATAACGATGTCAATGATTATCAATATCAATATACTATACAAATAGTCTTTTAGTAAAGTTGTAAGTATGGTCATATAGAAATAAAACCTACTGTCCGAGATTTCTTCACAGTTATAAAACAGCTTGTATACTTTCAATTTACATAAAAACCTAATATTTTGTAACCTTTAGGGGAGTAATTGTTCCTTATACCACTTCCTGCATACGACACTGATAGAATATTTACCTGAAACACGAAAGTAATTGTCGGAGCTCATTTTATCTGTTACACAATTACCTTTAAAATATTTATGGGAATCACATACCGCTTCATCATTTGCAGTAGGACTTTCAATTTTTTGAAATCTAATGGAGAAACCCTAAATACTGTTCCAAGTTTTCTCTACCGGAACGAAGTAGGGTTGTTCGAATGTCCATTTCTTTCGAAAAACACTTAGTTCATCTTACAACTGTAACTTTCTTTCGTTGTGTTATTTTTGTTATCTTTCATTACAGATGGGGAAAAAACTTCGTGTTACAACTGAAATCTGCAATTCTATCATGACGTAACACACGTCACCGTGTTTGTCGCATGACGGACCAATAAGGTATTCTGTCGTGCCTCCTTGGCTTGACCAATAAGCGCTACTTTCCTCTGCTTGCACTTTTTTTCAAATAAAAACGTGGGTGCCATTGACCCAGTTGGAAGAGTACGTGACGTAGATGACGTCACAAGATGAAAACTTTCTGTTTTCTAGAGTCAGATTCTTTCCCTATCTTGGAATTTTTCATTTTTATTTTCATGACACTACTGATTCCATTCATGACATAGTTTCATCATACTGGAAAGCCGCTCGCATAATAGTAAACAAGGGGGGTCAGTGAACTTCAGCGATAAATGGCATGTATTGCTCAGGATAAATAGATTACAAACAAGCGTCCGGTTGATTGGAATGCCAAACCAAGAGCATGATATTTGCTATGAAACGTTTATTATCACAAGATTTAAACTACTGATATAAACTTAAAGTTTTTTTTTATCTTTTTAAGGGGAGACATCAATTCCAACACTAGAATCATGGGAGGGGTCATTTTGATCCCAAAACTGCTGTTTGTTTTCTTAAAAGATTATTTTTTATTCATATAGTAATAACAGAAGTAATTTAATACTTAATGAAATATATTTTCAAAATTTATCCTCAGAAATATTTTTATAAACTTCAACACTAGAATCATGGAGGGGTCATTTTGACCCCAAAACTATTGTTTGTTTTCTGAACAGATTATTTTTGTTCAGATAGTAATAACAGAAGTAATATAATACTCAATATATTTTTAAATTTATCTTTAGAAATATTTTTATAAAAATTTATATTTCTATTATTACTATCTGTAAAAGAATGAATCTGTTAATAAAACACAAAATATTTTTTGGATTAAAACGGCTCATCACGCGGTTTTAGTGTTAAGCACCTTCGGATGGAATGTTTTTCTAGTTTTTTCCACTTATATCATTTTTAATCACTATCGTGAATGCATGGGTTTTACAGAATTTGTTTTCTATTTCCCTATTTTCATTTAATTAATTAACTGAATTTACTTTGCTTCTAAAAAAATAAGAAATTTTTATTTAAAGTCAAAAGTGAGTACAGCATTACTGATACGCAAACTTTCTAAATAGGCTACTGAATTTTTAAAATTTTATTCTTTGTATATTATAATGTATCTGTAGGATATTATAACAAAAATATTAAATCATTTATTCTGTTAATAGGTATAGTCTTAAGATGTGGTCCAAACAACTTAAGATATTCTCAAGCTTTTTTTTGGAAAATTTTGAGATAACATTCAATAGGGTTGTCTAAAAAGTTTAAAAAAATTCTGACATATTGTGTGCAGACTTATAACAACTCAATGTGAGTTTACTTAATAATTTTCCATTTTCATTTTGCTAAACAATAGTTATTAAGTATAATTCTCCAATTATTTAAATTTTTAAAAATTGTCAGAAATGTTACTCCAAGGAATTGAACTTCTCAAACGAATTGAAACTAAAATAATGTTTAAAAATTCCATTTCAATTACTAAAAAAATAGTAAATAAAATAAATACTAAATAAAGTGAAAAACAAAGGAAAAAGATGAGAAAGTTTCACCATAGATCTATTTTGTGTTTACTACAAAAATTTCAAATCAGTCTGGGCAATTGTTTTGCATTTACAGTGCAGAAGTTGAAAAAACGCCATTTTCAGTAGAATAATTTAAAAGTCTTTATAGTTACGTTAAAAGCTATGATATTAAATGCAAAATTGTATAGATTAACTTGTTATAATTTGAATATTTCACTGGAGTTTCTTTTACACGATTAACAATTTTCCAGCGATTTTAAAAATTTTAAATTCAAAAAATAAAATTTTTCAAGGTTTAGTGACGATGTGTTCCGCATAACGGGGAATAATGTTAATTCCTACAATTAGCTTAAAGAGTTTACACGTTATTGGTCTATTTAGCAGCTTAAAGAGGCAATATACAATGATAGTTTTGGTTATGAATTTTGTGTTATTCTCTGTTTTTATACTTTTAATCAGTTTCAATTGCTAGCCATTTTAATGCTGAAACCAGAAAAAATATTTCAAGTCTTTATTTATCTCCACAGAAGCTCATTAATGTATATTTTTGAATATTTTATGTGCATTTTATATGGTATTTTTACACGTCTTATCAGCACACTATTAGATATGCCAGCGTGAGTTCTTTAAAATTTTTTTCATTAACTCAAATACTTTTAATGATTTGCAGTCAGTGAAGAAGTTTTTAGAGCTAAATCTTTAATCCCTCGCCTGTGACGACCGAACTCAGTTAGGCCAATGCAAATGCGCCAATTTTGGGATGCTCAACCTAAGTTCTGGCAAGAGAAAAAACAGTATTTAAATTCCGTAGTGCGTAAATTGGTTCACCCAATGCGTAATATTTAATTTGCCATTTTCCCAATAGATAGAGATACTATAACGTATTTAGCGCTTAGACCAAAGTGCGCAGGTGTTTAGGGAGACCACACAGACAACCAGTACACTTAAATGTCCTTTATTGACGGATCTTGGATAAAATAAGTATATACAAGGAATATATACAAAGATCCACAGAATGGATTTCCTCTGCTTCCGATAACAGGTGTAGACCCGTTCTTCTTCCGCTGCTTCGAGTCGAGTTGAAGCTGATCGCTTCCTAAATATGTTTCCTTTAACTTGGCGCAAAGAGAAGATAAACCTTCCCTTTTTACACTATCCTCTCTCATACTTTACTGGCAACTTGGCCACAAAAAGAAGGAGAAACCTTCTCTCCTTAGACTATGGTAGTCTATCAATCAGAACTTGGCTCACAGCCAGAAATCTGCAAAAACAATATCACCAAAAATTTCCTCTCTCTAGAGGGGTGGACACGTTGCTCTGCAAGCAATGCCTATTTCTAAAAAACGCAAAAAACAAGAAGCTCCCGTTTTTAAAGTTCCCCGAAGTGACGTCGGATCAGCATGACATCATTCATTCTCTGGGACTCTCATACGCTGGAGAGGTTAGGTGGATTATCGATATGCCTCAATATTAATTTGTATCAACCAGCCATGAGGGGTGTTACCTCTATTATGCTATAGTGTCACAACCCTAGACTTCATGGTTCCACTCCATATGTTACCCCGGCCCTATCTGCTTGAGAATAAAGCATAAGAACAGTTGATCTCCTTGCCGGTAACAAATCTGCCATTGTATTTCGAGGCATGAGTCTAAAACTCCACAATCCTTTCCCAAAAAAATTCGGCAGTTTTTCGCGATTTGTCTCTATTTCTCGGATTATGTAAAGAATTTGTGGAAATTCAAAGGAATCTGAGAGACATTGCAGGCTTCTAAAGGCCTAAAAATCTGCTTCCTAGGCAGCATTTACTCTTTTTCAGAGCAACAGCTGAAACCCCTGAACTCTAAAGACTTCACCTACAATTTGTCATAATTTGCACCGAAGTACCTAGATTTCTGGTTATCATTCATAACAGTTGACACAGATAATAACATTGTTGTATTAGTTTATTATATTTTACCAAAAAATTATGTCATTTGTTTCATGTTGCCGTAATTTGAGCAAAAAGTACTGCAATACATTAACACTTTTCATACATGTAAAAACATTGAAAATAGTAGTTATTTCATTTTATTATTTTTTTTTCAAAAATAATCTATTTCTATCATTTGGACGATAATAACGAACAAAATTAAAGAGAAAAAAATTCCATTTTTGGTCGTTTTTCTCAAATATATTCCCCAAGCAAGGGGTTAAAAACTTCTGTAGTTGCATAATCTTGGGTTGTACTACACAGGGAAATACAAATCAACAATCAAAGAAAAATACTAAACATTTAGAAATCTGTAGAAATCTACAAATTTCTAAAGGTCTAAAATTTTGCTTCCTGGGCAGCATTTACTCTCTTTCGAAGTAACAGCTGAAACCCCTGAGCTCTACACACTTCATCTACACTTTGTCATACTTTACACCGAAGTACCTAGATTTCTGATTATGTTTCATTGTGTGATCAAAAGACTTTACAGATATCAAAGGTCCAGAGACATTACCATATGACCACAACTAATAACCGTCCAGCAAGAAAGACATTTGGCATCGACTGTGTGATGTCAGCAAAACAGTTTGGCGAGAAATCTGGGTACAGCCCTCAGGATGGGCCTGGATGATCATTGAGACCTCTAAATCTTCAAGAAGTAGTCTGTGACTGCTAAAAGATATAAAGACAAAGTCATCCTTTAACCTTAGGTCAACCTGATTCGAGGTACTGTTGGTAATGGATTTATGTTGATGGATTATAGCGTATCTTGTTACCGAAAGTGCTTGGTCTAAGCTTACTTACAAGTTAAAATATCCACATTATGAAATGGCCTGTTAACTTTCCTGATCTTATAATCTTATAGTGCAAAGGCGAGGGACATTTTCGTCACTAGAGGGCACATTTAAATTAAGGAGCAAATACAAGAAATAATAATAATTTGCATAATTTGAAATAAATAAATGCTACTAGTAAAATTATATTTTTTATGAATTAACTGTAATATATAGAAATCATACAACAATTAAGACACCTATTTATTATTTATTACAAAACAAGCAACAAAAATTATATTGGTATTCATATAATAATAATACTTTTTCACAACATAATGTTTTCACACAAGTACAATAACTTCTCATATTCAAATTTAATTATTTTTGTAAACACCTTTTTATATTTCCACTTTAAATAACAATCATAAAGTAGAAATATGTTTAAATAAATTTATATCGTGATTAAATTAAGAAAAATTATTAAGATATAGAAATATAATATGGTAACGGTAAAGTTACGTTACATTTTTAAATTGTAACAAACTATTGAATTAAACATTAACTTAATAATTAGCTTTTATAAAGGCAAAACTCGACAAGGCCGCAAATTCTTTTGTACTATATAGAATGCGTGAGATACGTTAAAGTCACAATTCTCAAATTGAGTGGTTGGTAATAATTAGAAAAAATTGAAATTATTAAACAAGACTTAGAGATATCTAAAAGTTATACTTTCAGCTATTATCTCCTGAAACGGGGTAGGCAATGGTGTTATTAGAGATTCTGGAATCACTGCTTTACTAAACAATATGTGACTAACATGTGTGAAAATGTTTATTATTTTTCTTTCTAGAAAGTAATCTAGAGTGAAAGTCAACCAACAACTGTTTTGATTATACAGTGGACTCCGCTTAATGTGATCGCAGTTAATGTTATCAATCACATATTGTTATCGAAATCACTTGGTTCACTTCATTTGTATGTTAAAATTATCGCTTTATGTGATCGTTACATCGGTTAATGTTATCAGTTTTCGACCCTTATTTTAACTGGCAAAAGAATATTCACAATGTATTCAGAAGGAACCCATTCTTTTCTTTCATGTCGCTATTGTGTGAATTTTCGAGAATTCTCCCTCATCCACTTACGGAAATGGGGAATGAACAAAGGAGTATGGTGATACACGTTCCTGCAATTTTTCAGAAATACGCATGTCTTACTGGTGGCCAATGGTTGTCAGATAAGCAGAAGTTCAACACATTCTTATCGGAACTGAGGAGGAGAGTATTCACATTTTATACCTTGATTTTGCGAAAAGAATTACCAGGAGTCTCAAGAAATGATAGAAAATCCTTCGGATATGACTTCTGAAGAATTCGAGTGGTGGGTGAAAGTAGATCAAAACATTCTAGTTATTTCCACATTAATAGAATCTGAAGTCTGTCAGATTGTCATAGGAAAATAGACGAATGATGGAACTGATGAATCAGATGAATAATCTCTTGATATTAAGACATCTCCTATAAGGGCTGAAATGAGAAATGCATTGAAAGTGTTGAAACGTGGATTACAATACTGCTCCGATGACTTTATAAAAACATTATGATTACGAACAATTTATCAATGAGTTTCTTAGAAAAAATTGTAGACAGCCAATTTTTAGTTATGTATAAAATTCTTATGTTTCAGAGGATAATATATAGTACATAAATATAAGGTGAGTTTTTTATTTTACTTTGAAATTTAGTACGTATGAATTAAAAGGGCTGATACAATTATCTAATTTTGCATATCGTGTACTGTTATCAATCAGTTGTTGTTATCAAAATTACGGTGTCCCAAACTAATCACATTAAGCTGAGTCAACTGTACAATGTTTTAATGCAGCAAAGCGTAGGTATTAGAGAAAAAATAAATTAAGTCGCAAAAATATTTGTTCCAATGCAGCAAGCCATACAGACATTATCCTAACACCTTAAAAGGGCAGCGAACCTGTCACCCATTTAGCATCACCTGAGGAGCACTTGTAGCTTAAGGTATGCTACGGAAGAGAGTAACATTACCCCCTCTAGATCATCGTAATTTAGAAGCAGGGACCGTGCAGAAGACCCCAGGCTTGGCCTTCTATCCCCAGAGGTATCGTTTAGGAACTTGGAGAACTTTGTGAATACGAACATATTTGTGCCCTGTAACGTCGCAACATACATACACCTCTGTTTGTGGGGGCTTAGTAAGAACAATCACTTTAAGTCCTAGACTTTATCATATCGACTATATATAATATATACACGATACAAAAAAACATCGTTTGATAGAGAGAAAACAACCTTCTTTACCCTCCATTCCCCAACAACCAACTACCTTCTTCTTGAAAGACCCCTCGTAAAAAGTGCGGAGGGAGAAACAGGGCTGAGAGCACGGGAGTGGTCAGTGGGCCTGACACCTTAACGACAGCTGGCATTCCACACAGAGGTAAAAGGGACATAAAAATCCTATTCCCCTCTTGGTCTGGAACTCCTGCTTTTTTCAGGGGAATAAATTCCCACGGGTCCTGAGATTGACCGACCCATTTTCTGGTCCCCTTGTAAACAGCTGTCACAGCCCCAATCACCTTTAACGAACACGATGGATCCTAGGCCGACTCCAGCCCCGAACCCACAACCTTTCAGTATTAAGATCGGCGTCTTTGCCAATTGAGTTACCGTGGCTAAATTGCACAAGTATTTGATTTTTAAAAAAATATGAACAGATTCCGCTTAATAACGTTTCATAGAAAGAGCATCCTGTATGTGAAAATATAATTCTGAAAAATTCTCGTGCACAAATCATGTACAGTATCGTGTACATCGTAAACAAATCATGAAACAGGGGGAATAAGACATGCAAATATGGCTTTCTTGTGATATTTGACTTTATCTACATTCATGGTAGATTCAAATTTACAGAAGCCTATTGTTTTAAGTACTTAGAAAAGGCAATAAATAAAAAGACGAATTTCTGCAAGAGCCAATTAATTATCTTACAGTTCAAGGTCAAATGAGATGACAGGTATCAAAGTCTTAAATATTTAGATGGAAAAAAAATTTCGGTAGCTGACATATGTAGTTACAGTCATGAGATAATATGTAGTTAAACCACATTGTATGATGTATTTAAAAATTATAATTTTTTCTCTAGAAACATAGATGTGTGTTGTTAAAGCCCTATATATGCACCTAAAATTAGTAAAAAATTTACCAAGCTTGAATAGGTTTTATCTCGTTTTAAAAAAAGGACATCAATGCAGTACACTATTTTTTTTCTTATGTGTGAGGTTTCCAAACATTTTTAATTGCGTCACCTTTTAAAAAAATATGTTCGTTACCATTTACCGTATTCGGTCAATGAAAATAGGTTTAAAATATATTTTAGAACCTAAAGAATTTATGACGTTTTATATCAAGTGGTAATGATTAACATTATTTTTACTGAAGTAAGCCAATTTGACTCATACAAGAAAATTGAAGTTTTTTGGAAAGAAAATAGTTCCAAATTAATTTAAATGCAATGTTTAATATAAAAAATTCATGGAAAACATTTTTACATATAAAATCTGTTTTTGAAACACATTTTCCGCAAACATTTTTATTACATTTAGCACAATGGTTTCAACATCTGTTTCTTTTGCATGATTGTTGAATTTGATAATTCTTCCGTGAGTCAGTAGCATGAATTTCTGTAATTGGAAATGAAGTGTTCTCGACTTCTTCTCTATGTTTACTTCTTAGCTCTTCAGCCAATTGGAAAATAAAACTTTTTCGTGAAATATTTACTTGAGTCGAGCAATAAATTTCATGCTATGCGATTAACTGTTAAACCATTCTATGAGTCAATTTGACTTACAACCGTGCAAATAAACATACCACATTTGACAATCGAAATGAAGGGGGTCTGCGGGGAAGAGGAATGGAATTTGACATATATTTTATTACTTAATTAAAAACCAACGTATGTTTTTGAAAAGTGATAGTAAATTTTCATATATAGTGATAAAAATTTTAATGAGTCAAATTGGCTCGGTCCATAAATCTAGTGTTAACAAGTGTTATGTTTTTGACTATTTTTTGTCGAATGTTAGTGTTATGTAATTTTAAACACATAGATTATTTATGACTTTTGTCTTAACTTACAAATGACAATTATCTTTACAAAAAAAATTGATAGAACGTTGAATGGAAACGCAAAGGAAGATGCACAACTACATATTATAACACTTTTAAATGCAAAGTTTTGAAATCCTAAGGCAATCTTTTTTGAGTTGGGCGATATACATAAAGACGTACTTAGATGACCCACACCCACATCCAACTCAAGAGTTTGTGGATGCGAAAGCCTAAGTGGGTGGGGAAAACCTTACGACATAATTCATTTTAAAGTTATACACTGAATTATTGACTTAAAATTAAAAACTTTTTTTATCATTATCAATATATTTATTAAATATTTTCATTCATATCAAAATTTAATTTGTATAAAAGAATAGTTTTAATTTAATATATTATAAATTTCCTTTAACCTTTTAATATGATTACGATTATTATTATCTATTCTTTGAAAGCATTCGATCTGTGTTTCGTTTTCGTATTTTTTAATAAACATAGGAACGAGATTACATCTTACTTGCATGTAATGCTGCGGGTTGCCTACCATTCCGCATTTACAATTTGGTGAATCTAGTTTTCTAATTCTATACAAGTAAGTTGGGAAACTTCCATGACCGTTTATGAAATAGTTTAAAATATTATTTTCGAATTGTAACTTTTGTTCATATTTTATCATTATAGTATAGGTTACTCATCCTTTTTCCCTTTTATCCCAATATTCTTGCCAATCTTTATTTATGTTTTCTTTCATATATATTTTAAGTATTGATCCCGGGAGCTGTATAGGTTTGTAATTTATTGATTTAGTGGCGTTTTTTGCTAAAATATCTTCATATTCATTACCGGTATTCCCCGTATGAGCTTTGATCCAAATTATATTAATTTTTCGGTTATTCGTGGTTTTGCATTCTTTTTGTATCTCAGTAATTAATTTTGATTTCGGTACTTATTGTTCTAGGCTCTTAATTACGGAAAGACTGTCAGTATATAAATACATATTCTCTTTACTCAATCGTTTTATCTTTCTGAGGGAATCAGTATATAATTAATACGTACATATAAATGTTAAAATTTTAAGTAATCAAAATTCATTTAGAGATGGTAAAAATACTTTTTTAAAGAATTTAATTTTTCTTGTAAGAAGAGTGATAATGTAGAAACTAGTGGAGTTTTTTTTAAACTAAAATATGAGTTATTTTAATATTATATATACACTCAAGAGCCAAAACATTATGATCACCTGTCAATAACGAGTTGGCCCACCTTTGGCGCCCAACACAGCTTCAACCCGCCTTGGCATGGATGCCACAAGTCCTTGGTAGATGGCTGGAGACAGATTGTACCAGATTTTTAAGTAAAGGTTACGCAAATCTTTGAAATCTGATCTCGTCCCATGACATCCCAAATGTTGTCATAATGTTTTGGCTCTTAAGTGTGTATGTATAAAATTAAAAAAATTAATTAACAAACTCTAATGAGTGTGATCCTGTCCTGAATTATTACATTGAAGCAATACACTATAGTTTGATTTTTCTTAGGGCTGGGATTCCCAATTTTATTTTAATTATGACACCCTTTTTTAAAAATACTTTATTATATTTTCCATATTTTTCATTCACCGCATTTAACTAATAAAAAATAAAGTGTTTAAAAATATATTTTACTACCTTAAAATGATGACATTTTAAATCAAGTACTAATGATTAAATGTTAATACAGTAATTAAACTTGGATTTACTTAGCAAGTGATATATTCTTGGTTTATTTGTGTCGCGTAGCACCACTCTGTTGTCAAAGGCGTCCATATCACAACCGAATATTTGTAAGTTTGAAGTTAATGAGCTGACTAAAGTTCCACCGTGTTTATTAAGGGTCTGGTGGGGCACGTAATACAAATTCGCTGTCGCAATGTCCTTCAAATTCATACGATATTCCCTAAGCTTGATCCTTTGGTGTTAAGTGAGTGACAGCTTTGAATCCATGTTTGACATAAAGATATCTGTCTGTATTGTGAGTTGCACAGGAAAAAAAACCTCTTGTCATTTTAAACCCACAGCTTTTCTCTAGCTTTTATCTTAATCTACAGTAGAAAATTATTTTTCACAAACAGAATAAAGATCTATAGATCTCTAAATGGAAATACAAGAGAAGATGCACTACTACGTGTTTTAACAGTTTTAAATGCAAAATTTCGACACTACGCTATTAATCGTTTATCACTCATGAGAGATTTATACGCATGTACAGATGCCATCTAGTCAAAGTTCATTCAAGACAGGGCCAAAACGCATTTTTAAAGTTTCAAATGTTCTTGTATGTAGAAAAAAATAAAAATCGAAACGTGTGAAAATCTTTTCTTTGCAAACTAAAATGTGTGTTATTTTAGCACTATACATGCATCTAAAATTTAAAACAATAATAATATAATTGCGATCATTATTAATAAAAATAGGACAATGATGAATTAAATTATAGTTTGAATTATATAATGAAACTTTAGGTATTGCTCATAACGTGCATAAAAATTATTTAGAAACAGAAAATGAAGTTAAGAAATTCTAGTTAAAATGGAGGTAAACTCAAAACAGAATGTTTCTATCTTGCGTTGACAGGAAATTGCGAAGTATTATATACAACGGAAAAGTGAAATATATTTGTGGGATGGGATAGTTTTCTATTACAACACCCATAAATGAATTTCACTTTTTTTACGTAATTTCGTGATACTTAGAAAATAAAATAACTTTCAAACTCTTGGAAATTACTTTCGAAATTTAATGGTAAAAGCAACTTTTATTTAGTGCTGCCATCTATCGAAAATGAATAAAAGGTTTTGTAAAAAGTACTGCTTTTTACTTTAGTGCTGCCATCTACAATTGAAGTGTAACCCTAAACAACATCCTGAGATTTGTAAGAGAATTGCATCATTTATAGTCTGTGAATAAAGCTCTTAGATTTTAAAACAAGCCGAATTATTAAGATTATAAAATTTTAAAAGTGTCTGTAGCTTACCTGGGTGGTTTCTTTTCTTACTTAAACGCACTTTCAAAATGGATATCATTTTTTGTATTGAATTTTATGTTCCTTAGAAAAAAAAATTCATTTTATTTTTGGAGTTTTTTTTTAAAATAAAGTGTTACCTAGTTTTTCCGTCTAGAGTAGTTAATTAAGATTATTTATAAATGCTCATTATTTTAGTGCTGCCATCTGTTGGCGATGTGTGGCACTACGTAGACTTTGTGTTATCGTAAAAGAATTAGATATTTTATATGTTATGAGTCAAGTCTTTAATTGGACAAACTGGTTAGATTAATTAAAATTATATAAGTAGTAAAAAATATCTAACAAAGAAAAAATTATAAGAAATATTTTAATTAAAAAAATTTACAAGGAATTTATATATCCTCTCACTATCCTATCAAGTTGAAAAAATTAATAAAGTAAAATTCTTTAATATTGGTAAAATTTATAAAAATGAATAAATCATTTGCGTAAAAATTTATTTTTATTGATTTAGTGAATGTATTATCCATTTTTATTTTTTCATTTACAAATGATCATTTTTTAAAAAAGTTACTTATTTTTACGTGAGTTCATTTATTGAAAATAATCAAGATTAAAAGGTTTTAAAAAGTAATGAAAAATTTTATCTTGCTTTCTATTTCAATTACTTTCTTATCATAAAACAATTTCGTATTAGTTCATTAATTAATTTTAAGTTTAAAATAAACATTTATGGAATTATGTAAAAATGTAATTTTTATTCTGTGTTTTAGCTTTTTCGATCTTAAGTATATAAAAAACATTTAAGTTTTCATTTGTGGTTTCTTTAAAAAAAGCTATTAAATTTTCATTATTTATAATTTTGTTTTTCATTTATTTTATAGTTTTTTTTTTTTTTAAACTTTTTTTTCAGTAAATGTAAGATTATTTTATTTTATTTTTAGTACTGCCATCTGTTGGCGATGTGTGGCACTACGTAGACTTTTATGTTTCGTTTTATTTTAATTTATGAGTCATTTTTGAACCTGGTTAGATTAATTTATTAAGTAGTAAAAAATATCTAAAAAATTTAATAATTTAATTATTTTGTGTATTTTTTAATAATCTATTTTTCATCATTAAAAAAAAAATTATTCTGTTTTACACATTCTTTCTACAATTTGGTATTAAATTATAAAAATATGAATAATAATTGTCCTTCAAATTTATTTTATTAATATTACTGTTGAACATTTTATAATATTATTCCTTAGTAAAAAAATTCATTATTATTCAAATTTTTTTTTTAGAGTTTTTTTAGTTTCCTCTTAGAGTGTTCAATTTTCCGTCTGTATTTAAATAATATATTATAACATTTCTCATTATAGTACTGCCATCTGTTGGATCGATACAATTATGTTTTGTTCATAAAAGAATTAAATATTTTATATGTTATGAGTCAAGTCTTTATTTGAACAAACAAAAAAGAAATTTAATATCATAGGGCAAGATGCATTAACATGGTGAAGCCGGATTACCATGACATTAGCTTTTTAAAAAATTTCTGGAAATCAATTAGTTTTGTACCGTTTAGATTTAACTGTCTTTTGTCAAACAGTTTAGTGCACATCGCATCTTTTTTTTCTGTCCTATTATTTATTCAATGATAAAATTCAATAGATCCACAGAAATCAGTGTTTGTAATCTATAGGATACAAATTATTCATTTCCGTATTTTCAACATGTAATTACTGTATGAATAAGTCATAGATTTCTTTCCAAAATTTGTTTCAGTTGAAAGAATAAAAGAATGTCTTTACAAAACAATTGTAGCAGAATTGCCACTCTTGCAAAACTGTTTGCAGCATATAGTTCGCATGCATTTTCGGTGAAACGAGGTCGTGGAAATGGCTCATTACAGAACTATGTTGGATCTATGCAAAAAGGGCTTATACTGTTTCATCAATCTTGTTTTTGGAAAGAAAATGATATCCACGTAAATTTTTTTAGACTAAAACATTTTCTCTCATATATCAAAATTAGAGGAAAAACGGATGTTCCTCCAGTAAAAAAAAATTTCCTTTTAAGAAATTCGATTTACAGTCATACCGTATTTGGAGATGTACTGCAGTGGTGAAACACGTGTTCACTTACATTAACTTTCTGAATAATTTCTGGAAGACTCTTAGTAGTGTACTAGTTAGTAATCCTTGTTTTCTGTACCTCCTGCTTGATGATTTTGATCAGTCCTGTATTTTTTAATAAAACGACATACATTTATTTTTCTGTTGCTTGTTGTCTTTTACCCATTGTTGATTTTGGATGACTTTCATGACCCATTCTTTACATTTTTAAGCATTAAAACTTTAAAAAACTGTGTATACGTTTAGTTTCCAGTGATGGTTTTAGACAGAAGATGATGTCCTCCATCAAATAGTTTTAATTTTTCTTTTCAGATTCTGACACGCTTCACTTTATGGTGTCCACTTATATTCTTGGAGAATCAATAACAAACTATTTTTTATTTGCAGTTTTACATGAATGAATTTATGCATAGATGCGGATTGAAGTTCTTTCTGTATTATTGGTTAGTGCTGAGATTTTATTTGACTAACATTTTCTCCCATACATTATCTGGAGCTAAAGTTGATAAAATATTTCTTGCATGTTTTTAACCCAGAAAAACATCGACTTCTACGAAATTCTATGAGCCATCTGAATACACTAGCACGAGATAGATCTTAGTTTCCAAATGTTAATTTTAGGCACTGAAAGCATTCTTTTTGATTTAACCCTACTTTAAAATCATAGAAAATCAGAAAGTAATAATTGTCTCTCTTCAACTCCAGTTTAATTTCTTTCAAACTTTGGTTTACTATTAATTTGCAATTTTTGCCAAAATCACATATACTGGCCTCTAAAAGTTTTCAAATATATATTTTTTGAATATATATATGCTCTGTGCTAACATTTTACTACTTAAAAATTTCAAAGAAACCAACATATACAAATTCTTAATTTTGATTTTGGTGTATTTAATATTTAATTAATAAATGCAACTTCTTATCAATTAAAAATAGTCACAATCATACATATTAGCTTTAATCAGTAAGCCCTGGTCTTATTAACCCTCATATAGAAAAACCTGAATTAACAAACTAAATAGTAATAGTTATGTACAACTAGCTGAAGCGTCTAACATTGCCCAAAATTTCTTTTACACATATCATCGATGTATGAGATGATAAAGACAGATATTGCATGGTTTGAAAAATTTTGGCCAAGATGTTAATTTTCATTTTTTCATTTATTTATTTATGTATTTTGTCAAGAAGAAGTAGTAAAGGGCTTACTGGTAATTAGTCAGCTTGAGTAACATAACGGAAAACTGACCAAATCATTTTAATGAAGAAAGAAGACACAAAAAAGAGATTAAATAAAAAAATACATTTTGACTAGGTTAGTTTGAGTTGTACGTCGATGATGAGTGTGTATGAATCTCTTCTCTATATCTCCCTCACTGTCTCTTCTCTATCCGTCTCTCTCACTCTTTCTTTCTCACTGTCTCTCTCTGTCCGTCGCTCTCACTTTCTTTCGTACTTTCACTCTCTGTCTCACATTATCTCTCACTCTCCGTCTCCCGAGGATCTCCCTCTTTCTGTCCTTCTCGCTCACTCTCTCTCGCATTTTCTCTTTCAGTCTATCTCACTCTATATTTATGCATACATACACACACACACACATATATATATATATGTGTGTGTGTGTGTGTGTGTGTTCCTCTCTCTTTTTTCTTCTGTCTGTGTCTCTCACTCTCTCTGTATCTCTCTCTTTCACTCCTTTCTCTATCTCTTCCTCTTCTTATCTCCCTTTCTATATATTTTTGCGTGTAGGTATATATGTAATATATCAAAATTATTACTTGTAAAATACCTATCTAGAATTCTCTTTTTCTCCTTCTCATTTTAATACCTGAACTCCCACTCTTAAAATGCCCGATTTAAATCAGTGTTCACCAACTTAAATTCTTTTAACCCGTCTCCCAAAACTAATGCTAGAATAAACGCTAATTTCTGTCCACTGGCCTTATTTTTCCGCTGTCGCAAAAATGCTAAATGTGTGGTTTTCAATATAGCTTAAATGATCAAAATTCACTTCTATCTTCCCAAAACGTTGAGTAATCTGTAGGTCACTTGGAAAAAATTCAAATGATTCCTAGCTCTTCAGAATTAAAAATCACTGAGAGATGCATTTTCAGGAGGATCGATGCAAACTCAGTCCTTGTTAATACGTTTGCTTTTTACCTTAATAAATTTCCCCAACGTTGTACTTCGCCATTCTCAAAATAACCACAACTGCACCATGATTAGATCTTCTAACTGCTCAGTAAGCCCAGACAAGCCAAATAATAGGAGATAAATTTCTTGTGCAATTGACGAGATAATTTCCCTAGTTACGAATATATATATATAGCCTAAGAAAATATTTAAGATTATCCTTTAAAGAAGATGCTCACTATAGATTAAGAAAACAGAATTTCTTCCTTAACTTTTAATCACAATGTTTTTCTCAACATTTCACCGGTATTATGAAGCACTCATGACTAAGTTTTCCTCAGAATTATTTAAACATGGAGGAACTTTTTGTGTGCATATTTTGTTTAGTTTAACTTCAAATTATGTGGACTTTTTGGTACAGAGGGGATATTCACACTCCGGCTTTTGTCCCCAAATTTGGCAGTTTTTTGAGCGTTTTGCCGGGCGATGACTGGTTAGCTTTTTCTACCCTGACATTGGAGCTTTGTAGTGGCAACCCTGGTTCGTTCTGTCATTCCATTGGTGCACGTGATTTCTGACGTCACCACCCTTCTCTTTCGAATAAATTAATTCTATTTATTCCCTTACCCTTTGGCCTTACGGGATTCCTGGAGTTCGGATGTGTCGTCTCGCGTGGTCAGGTTGTAGAATTTTATATTTTTTTTTTAGTTTGTTTTTTTTCTAGTTGTTCATTATGGATGTTGTTTTGGACGTATTGGGTATAATTAAAGCGGTTAAGAAGTATCAGAAGATTTTTCGAGGATTATACAGTTCGTGGGAAGGACAACTCGTATGAAGGGATGATGGTGTAATATGATTAACATTTGTTTTGTATTTGTTAAACAGGAGGGAATTATTTCATATATTTTAAGAGAGGTTGGTCTAAATTTAATTGTCCTTATTAAAATAGGTGTGTATATAATATATATTCATTGCATGTAATCATCCTTAAGGGGGGTTGAGGGTGGGAAACCCCCTCAAAATTTTAAAATTTGTTTTAACTAATTTTTAAATATTTATTTTCTATTCAAACGCATTATAAAACTCATCTTTGGTGTGATTATATAGTTCTTAAATAGTGAAAATCAGTAAAATATATGCTGTGTCACTTTTTGTAGAATATTGAAATAGCTTTGTTTTCTTAAAAGCCATGGGGTGCCGTCCATTTTTTTTTCTTTTTTTTGTGATCTTTCAGAAAACACCATTTTTTGCCTCCATTTTAGTTTGGCGACTTTCAGAAAATGGGGTTTTTGTCAAGATCGCCAAGAAAAAAACATGGCGGCCGGAAGAGGTGTAGATATCGCATCTGTTCCGAACTTTTTAATTATGGATTGTACACGTTTAATTATTTAAGTTTGGGGGGAGTAAGCAGATGCATGTCATATTTTTGGACGGAAGACAGACTGTTCGACAGGGTAAAAAAGAAATGCATTTTCATTTCCTGAGTTAATTTTGTTCCTAGAAATCCCGGTTACCCTTTCCCCCAGTGATCATGAAAAAATTTGACCGTTTGCTGCACGTGTACAAAATATTGTCCGTGTGTAATTCATTTTAAAACTTATGTTTACTTTTTGTTGTTGCCAATGACATTTGGTCGAGCTAAGCTCGTGGGAAAGAGGCTGTAGAAAAGAAGACCGACTGAGCGTCTAGGCCAGTCGTACGTATAAGTGGAGTACTCGTGAGGAAATGGAAAATTGAAAAGAAAGTAATTCTTCCTGCTGAATTTTATTTATTTTGAATATAAATAAATGTATAAATAGAAAATAAAATTATAAATAGGCCATCATACCAAAGGGACTCTCCTCGATCAAAGATTTTGCCAACATGGCGCCTTGGTCTTGCATAGAAAATGGTGTTAGAACTCCACACTCATTCTTCCTTTCTCTCACTCTGACGGGGCCAGCAGATCTCTCGAAAAAGTTCGTTGGATAGTGTTACCTGGGCCGAAGATGGCTACTCCGCGGTTAACAACCCCTCTTGACCAATAGGATCGAAGGAGGGTCACTCACATCGCTTTCGCTTCTAAGTCAGTTTCGAGCTGGCGTTATAAAACTATAACTCCTTGTTACAGAGGCCACATGAATTAAAGTGAAGGGGTGCTCCTTTCATTTCACGAGAAATGATAGGGTAAAAGAATGTCTTAGCTCAAGTGGGTCCTCGTAATTGCAAAGAAGGGATTTACTAGAAGACTCCCAATCGTGGCCTGCCCCCCAGATGTTTCACTTGAAAACCTAAAAAGATTTTGTTCTTGAACATGTTTTAAGTACCCTAGTCACCCTTAATCCCTTGCCTGTGACGACCAAACTCAGTTTGGGCAATGCAAATGCCCCAATTTTGAAATGTCCGACCTGAGTTCGGGTAAGAGAGAAAACGATGTTTCGATTTCCTAAAGTCCGAAATGAGTTCACCCAATGCTTAGCATTTAATTTGCCGATTTCCTTATAAATAAAGACTTTTCCCCTCGAGAAAAATTCGGCTGTTTCGTGCCATTTGTCACTATATCTCTGATACTGTAAAGGATTTGCGAAGTTCAAAGTTAATCTGAGGGGCATGAAATTCATGACAGTTGATATAGATAATAATATTGTTGTGTTAGTTTATTATATTTATCCAGAAAAGTGGCATAAAACCCTTGCCTGCGACGCCCGAATTCAGTTTGAACAAATCTTATGCACCAATTTTGGAATGCCCGACCGGAGTTTGGACAAAACAAAGAAACAATGTTTCAATTCTTTGAAGCTCTAAATTGGTTAGTCCATTGCATAATATTTAATTTTCTATTTTCCTAATAGATTTACTTCCCCACGAAAAGTTCGACTGTTTCGTGCCATTTATCGCTATTTCTCGGATACTGTAAAGGATTTGAAAAGTTTAAAGGAATCTGAGGGACATGAAACTCATGATAGCTGATATAGATAATAATATTGTTGTGTTACCTTATTATATTTATCCAGAAAATTATGTCATTGGATTTATTTTGCTGTAATTTGAGAAAAAAATTACTGTAATCCATTAACATTTCCCATACATGTGAAAAATATTGAAAATGGCAGTTATTTCGTTTATATTTTCTTTTTTTTTCAGAAATAATCTATTTTTAACATTTTTATGATAACAAAACTAAAAAGGAATTTTTTTTTCATTCTTGCCACTTCTTTTTCTGAAATACAGTTTGTTTCATAAGACTGTGTCACTCATAACTTCCTCAATAGATAGCTCGCAGATACCGGCTTAATTGCGCATGTTCTTCAAACATTAGAGAAGAATGCTTTATGGTTATATTCTTTATTCGATTTGTTTTGCCGTGTTTAAATCAACAATTCCAAAATGAGTGTCGCGTATGCGAGCCGTTTTGAGGCAGTGTTTCTGTGTGATCATCCAAAAGGACCAAAATGTCTTGTGCGGCTGCAGCCCGGTACATGAGAAAGTCGGAGTCGTTCGTCAAGAAGTGGGTAGCACGTTATAAAGCGGTATAAAATGTTAACAACCTACCAGAACGGGGTAAACGTCAAAATCGAATGATAAAGTGATTCTTGCATAATCGATAATAATGGGGACTGGACAACTTATTAGATTAAATGTACTTCAGTTTAATGTGTATACTACATGGTACAAATTTATTTTAACTAATTCGTTTGTATTTTCAGAGACATAGACGACAGGCTCTTATGGAACAGACTGTATATTCCTAAGGCAAGAGGTTAACGTCTAAAATCCTGAGACAGAATGACAAATAAATGTATAATATTAACAATATTTTCTTCTCGGAATTAAATAATTACGGTTCAAAGTTTTCTTCTTTTTAACATGTTATATGTTTATATCTATAACTTTTTAATCTATTATTCTATAAAGCTGAAAGATCAAGAATCAAATTTCTACATCGCAATAAATGTAGAAGAATGCAGAAAGAAAACAGTAAAAAAAAAGGCATCGCTCTATGAAATAAATAAGAATAGAGTTCGAAAAAGACTTTATTTACAGTTTTATACAGATAAAACAGAACTTATAACACAGACATATTACAATAGAAAATTGACTTACAATAACTATTTAATTTATCTTACACGATTATTTATTACATAATAACCAAACACAACAAACTAAATGGAATGTTAAGTTTGAATAAAAACATTTTTAAACCTTTATAGTAATGTATAAAAATTTTCTCCTAATGTATTAAATTTCTGTACAAATCTATTAAATAATCATTTTATTTAATAAACAACTTGAGATAACTTTTGATCACTTTTGATTTTTTTTCACACATAAATTCTTGATTTTGCTTATAAAAGAATATTGTGCGAAACGATACTATATATAATAAAAACTATAAAGTTCATAATTGATACTGATATGTATCTGTATGTAAAATTTGTTCAATTACTTTAATAAACAATCACATTATGTGATTTTAATGTTAAAATATGAGCTTTTGTTATCTTAGCCCTGATTCTCTGAAATACGTAGCTCTGTCATCATGATGATTATTACAATTCTTATGGCATTAAAATAGCAGTAGATTGATGTTATTTGATCACATTTTTAAGCCAAGTCTAACTAATATTAAGATAAAGCCTGTTAATATATTGTTTAAGGTGATAAGGTTACTTTTGAGATACAGTAGTACCTGAATGAACACTGTCTAATAGTAAACACTTCTAATTAGCATACATTTCCTCAATGAGCTTCCCCTTATTGTAGAATCGTCTGTGTTATAACTCTGAATAGAGGGCACTCTGAATATCGGATGCCTCTGCTACGGTAATTTTTCAAATAATTCGACATGTTTCATAAATAATGCCTGTTTTATAAGCAAAATAAATCGTCTTTATTCTATAGTGTGGCCATATTCACAATAGATTTGTGTACCTCTTTAATGATATCACCCTAATGGAATTTATACACACATTGAAACACACACCTTCTTTTCACGTTTATTTCAAAAGGGCCTGGTGTTATTGCTGTAAAGGGCTTTAAAGTGATGGAATTTATATATTTGAGAAATGTCATAGCAACAGCTGATTGTGAAAATGAAGAAATGAAAGAAAATAGCTTACGTATCGTGTGACAAGCCTAGATTAAAATTATAGATCTGAATAATGCGTCTAAATTGACAATGATTTGTGCATAGAGGAAAAGGGCTTCAATTTTTCAAATTTACTACTTTGAAACAATACTGAAAGTTTAAATTTTTTTAGAATAATGAAATTTCTCATGAGGAAATTACTGTGCAGTAAAACTTTGCACAAATTCAGAACTTTCCATAAGCATTAAGATATACTGAACTACTTCGAAAGTTTTAGGTGAGGAATGGGGGCAATAAGGACACAAATTTTAACGAAATTATTTCTTTATTGAATAAAGTAGTTTATAGTTTTTTCATATGTTAAAAAGATAGTTTTCAGTTGAGCGAAGCAAATCTTACAGAATTATTAATACAAGTACTTTCTTTGCAGGTTTGATTTAGTGATATTAGTTACTGACTACCAGATGTCATGCTAAAAACTAAAGAAAAATTTTATACTCCCCACTAGTAGGCACCTTCTAATTATTGACAAATCATCTGGTCCCGTCACTCTCTGCTAATTAGAGGTACCACTGTATCAATCAAAGATTAACCCTTCAACTCACCAGAACTTCGAAGATCCTAAATGCAACTCTTTTTTACTTAAAAATTAACAGTTCATTGATGCAATTAGATTTAAAGGAGTAAAAATGTTTAGGAGTGAAAGCCATAAGTATTGTAAGTAGATAAATGTTTAGGAAATGTGACCATGTTAAGAATGGTACAAAACTACAATTAGACACTGAAGTAATATATCTTCTGTAAACCATTGATTAACTCTTACGTACTTCAGAATTTATGTCCTACAATGACAATTATGTTTACTTCATTACACCCACCAATGAATTAGTGAATAGATAATCGTTTCAGTTACTTATAATTAACAGCCAGTCCTCTCTCCAACTGGCCAGTAATACGTATGAAAAGTCTATAAAGGCCACTGACCTCTATAATATCGATCCTTTATTAATGATACAATAACTGAGATAAACTGAGTTCTCAATGCATTGTATGGCTTCACTTAATATATTTATAAGCATAAAAAATTACACGCTTTCCTAAGCTTTCAGTATATCCATCTGCTTTCAGAGGTATAAGATCTTCAATTGTAACTAACCTAACTTCTTATACAAACAATCATATATTCTAAATACTACATAGCTTTTGCATTCTAGAAATATAGTTAAAATGTTTAGTTATATAAATGTAAATTTTTATAAATGAAAATAATGGTAAAAGATGATCAAAATTTTCATTAATATAACAATAAAATAGGAAGATATAATTATCTAAAGGTCCATCCACACTATGGTCCACTGCAAGCCATTACCACCGTCTGGAGAGGGTATGGTTTATTGTGGTCGATGGTTTCAGACGATAAAATACCTTGGAGGTCAATGGCTTCCGAGGCTGTTTTACTCCAAAGATCAAAGGCAGCCAGATGCGCAACTAAAGTGCGCAGTAGACCCTATGGACGAAGCCACGCTCTCGGTTCATTTAGTGGCCCAGCGTGTGGATGCAACCCCTGAACCATCTTTCAGGATCACCACCAGGAAGTGGTGAACAATTGACCATAGTGTAGAGGCTACATAAGATATACCCATTATAAAGTTTCGTACAGATTATATTCATAGAAATTTCATTCTTAGCTATAATATTATAACATCGAACACAAACAGTATCTTTAAAACATTGTTATACAATGGTACTGAACATGTTAAGTTTAAGAAAGGTAAGACTTTACAAAAATCAATAGACCTGGAGCATTTAAACTAAATTGGGAGGGTCTTTATAAGAGAAAAGAAGTGAAAAGTGTGGCTATTATAGCCAGTATATAGTATTCGATTTTATTAGATTTTAAAATAATGTAATTTTTTATTTCAAAAACATTTAAGAGCTTGAAGTTTATAATAATCCATGGAAAAAATGGAAAGTGTTTCAATTGAAATATGTTTATTTATCCTCTTTTTATTTAAATTTTTGAGCATTAATAACATGAGTATTCTTAACTATGTAAAATTTATATCACAAAATATCAATGGAAATTTGCAGTAATCTTTTCGAAAAATAGAAAATGAATAGAAATAGAAATTTTATGTTTTTTTTTTTAAACATTCTTATGTTTTTTTGTGGAAATAACATGATCTTAGAAATTCGTAAGTTAATAATTGATTTACAAGTTACAAAATGTAAATCTATTGAAATGATCTTTCAAATCTCATCTTTAAGATTTTAGCTATTTATTATGCCAATTTCTTTTGTAAATAACTGGGAGTTTCAAAATGGAAATAGGTCTGGAAGATCTCAGATACTTAACTAAGAGACACTTGTAAGCAAGATAATAATTACCCAGAAAAATTCAATTCGGTTTTGGGTGTTAACAAGATATAAAAATGAAATAGTGAAGGCTTATGGAGCAAAAGTTAATTCAGAAACTATCAGAAGAATAATTTTTTGGGCTCCTGTTGTAGTTGCAAGAAGGAAACTATACATAGGTCATAAAAGAAGGAAATAAGAGGGACGTTTGCAGAACAAATAAAAACTAGAGTTTGCTGACGAAAATAAATTTTATCCAGTGCATACGTGTAAAAAACTTTTAGTATAGCAAAGTTAACTCAGAGACACTTGTAACCATGAAAATAATTACCCAGAAAAATTCAATTCGGTTTTTGGTGTTAACAAAATACTAGAAAGAAATAGTGAAGGCTTATGGAAGAAAAGTTAATCCAGAAACTATCAGAAGTATAATTTTGTAGACTCATGTTGTAGTTGCTAGAAGGAAATATACATAGGTCATAAAAACAGGAAACAAGTGTGACGTTTGCAGAATAAATAAAAACTAGAATTTGCCAACGAAAATAAATTTTATCCAGTGGATACGTGTAAAAAACTTTAATTTAGCAAAGTTAACTAAGAGACACTTGTAACCATAAAAATAATTACCCAGAAAAATTCAATTAGGTTTTGGGTGTTAACAAAATATAACAAAGAAATAGTAAAGGTTTATAGAACAAAAGTTAATCCAGAAACCATCAGAAGGATAATTTTGTAGGCTCATGTTGTAGTTGCTAGAAGGTAACTATACATAGGTCATAAAAACAGGAAACAAGAGTGACGTTTTCAGAACAAATAAAAAACAGAGTTTGCCAACGAAAATAAATTTTATCCAGTGGATAAGTATAAAAAACTCTCAGATAGCAGCATTCGAAAAAAAGACAGAAATTATTTCCAGCAATAAACTGGAAATCGGGTAATAATTGAAAACAATCACAAGATGTAAATCACACCTTATGTCAAAATTTGAAATTATAAGCACAAGATTTTAAAAAATTTAAAAAATTCTCAAGATATTGAGCTAAACTATACAGCTTTGTATCTAAAATGTCGGGTACTGTGTATAATTAATAAAAGCACAATTATATTTTTAGGTTGTAAAGAATCTCCTATACCTCGAACATATGTAGAAGATTCTTGCACCTGAAATCTGGAAACTTCGAAGACACAATTAACACATTGTGTGCGGGTACATTTAGCAGCGGAATTGTACCAGGAGCGCTCGTTTTGCGAGTAAATTTAGTTATTCAGTAAAATCTCAATAGCTAGAGAAGTATTTAAATTTTAACCAACTTTTCGTATTTTATATTGAAATATATAAACAAATATATAAACAAACATATAAATAGAAATATATAAATAACAACCATAATAGTTTTGTAAACAAAAGAAATATTTTTAGTGGATAAATTTATAATAGTATCGTAAATATAAAAATAAAATAGAAATAGTAGTATATAGTTTTAATTTTTTCGAATTATGTTATATATAAACATTTTTACATTATAAAAAAATGAAAAGAGCAATCATAAAACTAATAATGTAAAAACTAGTTTTTATTTGACTAAATTTTACCAGAATCTATGTAGTAGACAAGAACATTCGGGTTCGTTTTCCTGTATATACCGTTAGTTTTGTACCCACAAACAAACCATGTTGTTACACTAACCCGTACTAGTAATTGACCTACGTTCAAGTATCAATCGTCAGAAAATGTACTAGTACATGTCCTGTGCTCAAGTATCGATCGTCAGAAAACTTACTAGTACGTGTGCCACATACAATGTGTTAAGATCGGATCTGTTAATGTATGGAAGAATGTAGAAAAATCTAAAGATCCAGTTAAATCTATGTCAAAAATACAGTACAGGAAATAATAATAAAAATGAAAAAGAAAACCCATCTGGATATTAGAGGAAAATAAAATATGATTATTTTAACAAAATGAAATATCCTTTACTTTCGGGAATATATTTTTTTTCTATTAACTTTTAATAGTCTTTTAATTTTTTTTTTCAGATAACACACATAAAATTATCAGACATACTTTTTGATCAGCATTTTTGTTTCAATCAGACTTTAATACAGTGCATTTTATTTTTACTCAATATAAGTTATCACATTTTATGTTATATGTAAAAGATATAAATCTCAAAATTACTCATTTCATATTATACGCTAAAAAATACAGTGGATTGTAATCAATAGATATGCAACGTATATAAAACGTCTATACAAAATCTATTCTCTTAGGGGAAATAAATATCTAATTAGGAATTATCCTATTTTGTAGGAAAACATATAACAGAATAATTTTGAATATCTCCTGAAAAAATTTCTTGCTTTACAATAGATTCCTTCCAATAGCTAGTATTATTATCAAATAGTACCAAAATAACATTAAATAAAAACTAAACATTATATTTCCACAAATGCATATTTGTTCAAAACTATGCTAAATAAACAAGTGCAAACATGTAAAGTTTATACTAAATACCCAAATAAATAGTTTACAAACAGAAGTACACTATCAAAAAAATATCACTGATAATAATAAGTGTAAAGTACTTATACTTAAAAATATATCTTCATCAAGGAAAGTTTTAATAGCCACAAAGGTATCTATGACGAAAATCAGTATTGTGTAAGGTAAATTTGACAATTAGTTATCATTATTTGTTGCGGAATCATAATTCCTTACTTTAAACTGACAAACAATTTTATGATTTTCTGTTTATTCTCCCAGTTAAGGAAATTCAGCCTGCTTTTCGTTTTGTATATCCTTCAATTATCATTTAAATTATTTATCTTCAAAATATACGAAGACATAAAAGCGAGGATGTAGATTACACGAGTGTTTAGTAATAGCAAGACTTTCGTAGTTATTGTTTGGCTTCTGTTTTTTTTCCATTACAAAATGCAAAGATTAAAATAGACAATGTAAAATGAAAGCATTTTGTAATTATTGCTTTCCATCTCAATTTTTTCATTTTCATTTTTTCATTTTCTGTTACAAAATGCAAACAGAGATTTAAAAAAATAATGAAATTTTAGTATTTATGATATTTTTAAGTACTTATACTTAAAAATATATCTTCATCAAGGAAAGTTTTAACAGCTATAAAAGTATCTTTGATGAAACTCAGTATTGTTTCAGGTATATTTAACAATTATTTATCATTATTTGTTGTGGAACCATAATTCCTTATTTTAAACTGACAAACAATTCAATGATATTCTATTTATGCTCTCAGTTGAGGAAATTGAGCCTGCTTTTCATTTTGAATATCCTTCTATTATCATTTTAATTATTTACCTTCAAAATATACAAAGATATAGAATCGATGCTGTAGATTACACGAGTGTTTAGTAATAGTAAAACTTTCTTAGTAATAGCAAGACTTTCGTAGTTATTGTTTGGATTCTGTTTTTTTTAAATTTTCTATTACAAAATGCAAAGATTAAAATAGACAATGTAAAAAGAAAGTATTTCATAATTATTGCTATTATCGTAATTATATCTCAATTTTTTCATTTTCTATTAGAAAATGCAAACAAAGATTAAAAATGCACTGAAAAAAGGTGTAATCCATTATGTTTTAGAAAAATTAGATAATAAAAGTTGGGAGTAATCCAAATGTTTGACATCAGCATTTAAATTAAACAATATCGATAGTAGTAACAAACTTGTTAGTAGCAACAGATTGATCAGAAAGTGTATAATACGATTTTATTATAATTTATATACCAAAATTGTAATTATCTAATTTTAAAAAACGCTATAAAAAATACTTTCCATGGAAAAATTATTAATTATCAATTAGAGATCTCCATGGCAAAGGACATTGTAACATTTGATTAAAATCTATCATTAAGTTTTTATACATCAAAATTCATTATGATATGAAATAATTCAATTAAATTGTATAATACAAAATAGAGTAATTCGAAATACCTTTTTTATTAACATTGTAATATGAATTAAACAAACCCGAAAATTATATAAAATAATATATTAGAAAGACATTGATAAAAGAGGATATTTTAAGAAGTAAACATATTTTATGCAACCAAGTACTATAATTATTCATTTTTATAATCCATTACTGTTATAATAATGATAACTTCTTATCAAAAATTTTAAATTGTATCATATAAGGATCTTTTTAAAAATAGTCATCACCACGTTTCGTAAAATTCCATCAACTTGGAAATCTTAAGACATCAAAATCCAATCAAATATGGCTTGATTTTCATTTTTATATGGCTTGATTTTCATTTTTTGAAAAAAAATTTAAATAACTGTTTCTATTTAAGGTCGACTCCATTTGATTGATTTTCATTGTAGTTGGATACCGTGTACGTAGATACGTGTACTTTATACAGGATAGTCTTGCTCCTTAAAAAGCTGTAGGTGTTATCTAACACTAGGTTATCTAAAAGAGATAAAAATATATAAAGGTACAGGAAGGCAGGGAGACAAGGAAAAAGAGATGATTTTAGTGAAATATATATAAGCATGCATAATATTATGTATAGATAGAACTCATATATATATATGCATATATATATATATATATATATATATATATATATATATATATATATATATATATATATATATATATATATATATATATATATATATATATATATATATATATTATATATATATATATATATATATATATGAATCTATAAGTGAGTAATATATAAAAAATTATTACCATTAAAATTTCTCAAAATTCTCTCAATTCTCATTATTTTTTAATTTTTAATTTCCCAGCCATCAAAAGTAGGGAATGAATAGATTCTCCGATTTACTTTGTAAAAATAGCAATGGGAAAATCACCAACTCGAGAAATGATATACTGGTGAAATAAATTAAGAAAATTTGCATATTTTATCAAATTGCATGAAAAGAACTGAACTGAAATAAAAACCACTGTTTCTAGATAAAAATGTAATTCTCGTACGGAAAATACGTTAGCGAACACGTGTGCCGGCGGAGCCAGCAGAAAAACAGGCTTTACAAACGTGTGAAAGGCAAGACGAACTGCGTTCGCTAGCACACCTCGTTGAATTTCTTGGTGTTATCTTGCAATTGGTTAAATTCATTTCCGAACTGTAAAAATGAGTAACCACCAACGTTTAGAGGATGGAATGAGGTAGCGAATAGTGGGGAGGCTAGAGGCAGGCCAATCACAAGTCCAGATATACAGAGAGTTTAATTTAATGCCCAGAGTCGTGTGTAAGCTAAGCTAACAGTTCCAGGATACTGGATCCATCGAGAGAAAGACTGGACAAGGTCGTACAAGAACCACGAATCACAGAACAGATCTCCATTCCTCCATTTTAGAGAGGCAAAGGGGCTACACTTTCTCAGCTCTCTCGGGACAGCCACAGGAACCCGTGTTACAAAAGTGACTGTTTCCAAAAGACTAAATGAGAAAAGGTTGTTGGTGAGAAGACCAGCTGTTTGCGCCCCGCTCACGTCTACAAATAGTGACGTTCACAATAGTGATTGAAGTATGAAGCGATGAGTGACTGTTCTGTTCACCAACGAATCACGTTTTAGCCTAAATACTGATTCTCGCTGTTCTTTCAAATGGAGAGATCCAGGGACCCGCTACCTACACTCCAATGTTTTCTCAAATAGACAATTATAACGGTGGTGGTGTAATGGTTTAATCAGGCATTCTGTTGGATGGCCGCACAACTCTCCACGTCTTTGACAGAGGCTCTGTAGCTGATGTGAGATACAGAGATGAGGTCTTGGAACCCTAATTTCGCCTTTTCCGGTGGTCAGTGGGTCCCGAGTTCATCTTTCAGGACTATAACGAGAAGGCCACATAGAACTCTTCTATTCGACGAATTTCTCGAGAGTGAGAATATTCGCCAGATGGATTGGCCAGCCAGGTCTCCAGACCTCAACCGTATAGGATATATCTGGAACGCTCTTGGAAGGACAATTGCAACCCACAACCCCCCTCCGAGAACCATCCAGGAACTGAAAAAAACGTTGCTGAATGAGTGGGACCAATCGCCACAGGCACTGATAAACTGCCATATTTCGAGTATGACATCACGCTGCGAGGCCCGTATAGCTGTAAGGAGGGATCATAACCCCTATTAACCCATTTCATTTGTGTATTCTGAAACCTCTGTTTAAGACCTGCAGACTACCATGATTGTTACGCATGAACATGTGTGCCTATTTTAACTGCTGAATGTTTGTTTTGTTTGTATTATATCAACCTATGCTCACACTAAATTTTATTAATATCTGTCGAGTAGTTCTGGAGATCGTAGATCGAGTATGAAAATTTTCTTAATTTCTTACACCAGTGTATCTGAATTCCCTAATTCCCTAACTTTTGCCTCGATTAATCTCCCTTTTATTGTTCCAAATAACAATTTCTGAAAATGAATCAAATTTAATGGGGTTTTTAAAGAAGATAAACACTTACAGGTCCCAGCTCTTTCGGCTAGAAAATATCCCTTTTCTAGTCCCTGATCATCACTAATTTTGGTGGGCTCGACAACTACTTCTGGAGTGTTTCCACCGGAGTAGAGAAGCTGCAGCTGAATATCACAGTTCTTGCAGTCCACTTCCCAGCAGATCGTGGATCCGGGCACTTCCACCTTTACAGGTATGCTGTGCTTGGACCTTCGACCCACTGTCACCTTGTGGACGTTTTCGTCTTCTTTTGATAACCTTTGCTGATTCTTCAAGTAATACTTAGTGGGTATGGTCCCTCCTTGTGGTATCTGGTAGGAAGACAAGACAAAAAGAATCATATATCTACATATGAATTAATTGAGAATTTCATTGATAAGGATGAATTGTAAACACTGATTTAAAGTGTTAAGTTTTTGTTAAGCTCTTAAAGAGGACAATTTCAAAATCAAGTATATCAGTCCTCAACTGTCCCTGTTGATTCGTAAAATACAAGAAAGATTTTAGCTGTTCATAACAGTTGACAAATCCTGCTTACGATTTCAAATATAATTTTAGATTTTACTGTGATCATCATGCATTGACTTTTGTCAGTACCAAAGGATTTTTTAGCACCATACTTTTCCAAACAATCCACTATATTTTATATGTATGTATGCTTTCATATGTCTTTATATATAAAATTTTCCTGTCCGTGCGTTTGTAATAGAACTCCTTCTAAACGAAAATGTTTTATTTATTAAAAATCCAGAATTGCTTGCTTATTCAGATTATTATAATGCCACATGAAACTTTTCACTGTCAACGTATCTGTGGAGCAGTGGTCAGCTCAACGGGCTTCAGTACGAGAAGTCCCAGGATCAAATCCTCGTATAGGCGATGGGTAAATTTCATTTTAAACTAATTAAGCTTGTGGTGACTGTACACGTGGTGGCGTCAAGTATTTTTAAACTAATGTTTTCCTTACTTTCCATCAAAACGGTCCAATTATAATTTATTTAAAAATTCAATTTTTTTCAATTTTTGAATTTGCAGACTTAAAAGAGAACAACGTCTATCGGGTCGTCTAGTATATATGTACTATGTCAAAATTATTACACTTAAAATATCTATCTAAGATTTTTCTTTTCCCCTTCTCATTCTTTCATATCAATTTTCATAGCCACAAAATCTAAATAAAAGGAATGTTCTTGACTTTTATTCGTCCGACTCATCTCCCAACTCTGAAATAAATGCTAATTTTCTATCCACTGCCACCATTTTTCAGTTGTCTCAATAACAATGGATCACCCGTTCAATGATCTAAGTTCCTTTCTGACTGCTAATAACTCTGACTGTTGCTCTGTCTTGGGAAAGAATTATTCCCCTTTCTCGCTGTGGGGCGAGTTTAGTACTAGAAGTGATTTTTATTCATGATGAGTTTTTTGAAATGCCCTGCTCTTGTCAAAGAAACATGGTTTATTCTTAATCAAAAATAGAGTGAAAGTTCGACCATTGATTTCCCTGCTACCTTGTAATGGAGCTAAGACTGCATATTACTTAA